>PVIR01015160.1:17720-38932 GCA_004026965.1 Petromus typicus
AAAAAAAAAAAAAAAAAAAAAAAAAAAAAAAAAAAAAAAAAAAAAAAAAAAATTTCAACAATGAATGTTCTGGAGATTAGATCAAAATATTGCTCTGAGAACAGAAGACTATACTTCTACCCTAAATTCTGAGAAATAACAGAAAATAACTTGACATCTTAAAAACAAACAAAAAATGATTGGGAATTCCTCAATGAAAATAGATGGGAAAGAATTTAATGATGAAGTCTATAGCCCAGGATGCATTTAGAAGTGAATGATGTGGACAGTGGAAGATGCAGGAAGCAGCTGAATTCGATGTATCATCTACCAAGATCAGGAAGAACTTTCTAACCTCAGGCCCTGATGATGGACTGGGCTCTACTTTGGGAATGGAGAGGTATGGGAGTCTCTTTCTAGACTGATCTAAGTCTTTACTGCATAGGTCTTTATATACCTATTACTGCATGGGATATTTGGGTCTGAAAACCATGACAGTGACTAATGGCTACTGATACACTTGTTAGATTACTTTAGATTGTAGTCTGAGCAACATTTTCTTTAGCTGTAGGGGTGTGGCCAACAGAGTAGTTTATGTGTAGTAGGTATGAGAAATACCATTAAAGACCACTGTAATCATGTTACCCAGTAAAATTCTAAATGTCTTATAAAAAGGTTCTCAGAAAAGAAACTGGTGCTCAGAAAGTTACTATAGTTTTTACAGTTCCAATATATGTTGTACATAATAGACAAATCACTGTGTCATTCAAATATCATGTAAAAATTGAAATAAATGATATGGTACATCTATACATGATATTTTCCTTATTTACCTTTTTAGCATTCTGCCTATATTTTTACTTTTTTTTTTTTTTTTTTTTGATTTTTTGAGACAGGGTCTCGCTTTGTGGTTCAGGCTGGCCCTGGGCTCAGCCTCCGACTCACATCACAATCCTCCTGCCTCTGCCTCCCGAGTGCTGGGATTACAGGCGTGAGCCACCACTCCCGGCACTGTGGTATGTGGTACTGGTTGCTGCTGGGTGTGGGTCTCCACGCCCAGTATTGTTATGTGGTTACCGGGGAATCGAACCCGGGCCCTTGCGCTTGCAAGACAGGCGCTGGAACCACTGAGCTAACTCCCCGGCCCCTATTTTTACATTTTTAAAGGAGTTAACAACTTATATTCCTTAACATCTTTCTAAGCAGGAAACTACTTTTCAAAAAATTAGGAGTATATGTTTCAGAACATTTTGTTATCAATATAAAATGCATTTAAGTCAGATACAAGCAAATAATCAAATGCAATTCTCTATATAAAAGGACCATTAGGAATGGATTCACTAAGAAATTATACTTGGTGACATGCCTATATTTTGGATAAGGATTAAAATCCCCTGAGCATAGTCATGATCTTTGATTCCAGGTATTGTCTGTGTGATCACCCATGAAAAAGTGCACAGATTTGGCTAACAGTAGGACCGTGTGTACTAGCATAGAAAACAGCATGCCAGTGAGATATTCCCAAGGATATAGTTCTGACATCAGGCAAGTCAACTAAGTGTGAGCACCAACTTCATTGTTCAACAAAGGAAGTTGCAGGCCTCTCCAAAGGATGACAGGGAGGGCAGGGAGACCAGCTGGGTAACCCCAGTCCCACCAAAGCAAAACTCCGGGAGTGTGGTGTTCTCTCCACTCACAGCAACAACACTGGGATGATGGAAGACAGTTGTCAGTGTAAAAATATAGGGCTGCTCAATCAAGAGAAAGTGTGTGTTTCAAGAATCAGTCACAGTTAACACCAAATAGAAAAGAAGAGCTGAAAATAAATAAAGATTGTATTCCCATTGTCCTTCCCAAGATGGCTCATATATATAAGCAGCAAGCGAGTGCTCTTTCTTGGTTAGAACCTCTTTTGGGGCTGCCCTCCATGATTCTCTTCTTCATAGAGACTGTTTAGCTGTCCTCATACCTGGATTATCTAGTGAGCTACCTCTAATAACAAGTGTTCTAAGGTACAGGAAGTCTCAAGGTTTGGGCTTGGAAACTAGCACAATATTTATTGCTACTATTTTCTATTGTTCAGTCATGAAGTTCACAAAAATTCAAGGAAGGGAGACATTACACTCTACTTCTTGAAGGACGGCTGCCAAACAAATCACCACATTTTAATTTACCTTACTTGACATGTACAATTCTATTCAGTGAGACATGATGTATAAGAAAAAAGAAAAAAGATTAGAAGTAAGTATTGTGATCTTGGCTAAGTTAATTAACGTAAGCATGTAACTCAAAAGACCATATATTGTTAAAAATAAATGGAGATATTTTGAATGTGAAGTTGTAGAAATATTATTATAAGATACTAAGTTTTAATAAAAATTACCCTGGGGTCTGTGCTCTTCTGTTTTTAACAGAATGACATTTCATGACAATAAATGGATACACACAACCACGTCTGAAACGTGAACGTTGGGCAAGGGATCTCACTTCTAAGGGTGCAAAAGCGTGCTCATTCCAAGGAGATTTTCACATCTTTTTTGTTCATGAAGCACAGAACATCCGGAGTGCAGAGCAGATGTCTATCTGCACATTATCATGGAGAGAGTGATAATAATAAGGAAAAATATAACCTCAAAGACTCAAAAAATATTAATGATAAACGTTGTGAAACACCACTGTAAAAAGATAACAAACATAGGGTGAAGGGGGAAAAATAATGAGATTATTACAAAAAAGAAAGGAAACAAAGTTTATGTATATGCGGGGGTGGTAGGGTGGGAAGGGCTATGGGAAAAAATGAGAATTAAGGTGTGTCTTATACTGGTACAAATCCCCATTATGGAGTGCAATCATGATGCGTATATGTAATGTACCAATAAAGATTTTTAAAAAATAAAATAAAATACAAATTCTGAAAAAAAAAAAAAAGATAACAAAGAAATGACTCGAAATGATGATCTGAGATTGCCAAAATGGGTTCCCAGCAAGAGAAAAGGATGCGAATGGGAATATACAGTGTGTTCTCTTTCATATTTTTGATCTTAAGTCCATGGGAATAGAATATCTATCAAAATTTAAATTAAAAAAATAAAATTAAAAATACTTTCCATTTAATTTTTTTTAAAATTTCTTTTTACTTAATGAATTATTTAATAGGAACCGTTCCAGCATATATTACAGTGTACATAAATCTTATATCTTAAAAAGCTTAGTCAAGGCAAGGAACTCATAATTTTACTTGGTTAGCTTAATGATTCAACAGAGGAACTAGTAAAATGACATTTTATGTGAAATTGTACAAGCCAGTTATTCTGAACTCAAGGGAAGCAATTTTAAGAGACAAGTTACTGTGTAGACTATGTTCTCCTCCCAGTTACGGGAAGGGCTAAAGTTCTCCCTGTGGAAGTGTTCCCTTCCCCACACCCCAGACAGCCAAAGCAGGAATGAGTTCTTGAAAGCAGGATACAAGAACAGAAAAAATACTTAGGAACATCTGGGCTTACAAAAAACTGTCTGGCGTGTACAAATGGCACAACATATACTACAGAAGAACATGATTGGTAGCTCCTCCCGCCAAACTTGGGTACACCATCTCACCTTGAAATATGAAACTGTTTTGTAGTTTTCTTTATGGACACTTAGGTAAGAGTTATTAGAAAGACAGTTAGTTAATTCTCAACTAACAGCAGTTTAGCTTGGGCTTCTATTTTTAAAATATACTACAGACTGGTTTAACCAACGGAGTTGTTTTCCCACAGTGATGGAGACTCATTATCTGAGATGGGGTCTGTACAGCAGAGTTCTAGGGAGAGCTTTAGAGACTTCACCTTCTCACTATTTGCACACATAGCCTTTTCCTGGTGCCATGTCTATGATCTCTCTCTCGCTTGCGTGCATTCTCTCTCTCTTTCTCTTTCTCTCTCTCTCATATTGGATTAGGATTCTATTCTTATGACCTCATGTAACCAAATTTTCTCTTTGTATTAGTCTACATTCTGTTGCTATAACATAAAACCCGAGTTTTGTTATTGGTTTTGTTTCATTTTGTTTACTTGCAGTACTGAGGATCAAACTCAGGACCTTGCAAGCAAGCATAGAACCACTGAGCTATATCCCCAGCCCAAACCTGAGTTTTTGGGAAAGGAGTAAATTTGCAAAGGAAAAGAATTTATTTAGCTCACAGTTTTGAATGCTCTAAGGCAAATATGAGGGCATTAACTCTGACAAGGGCCCATGACTGTGTCAGCCCCTGAGGGAGGGGGTATCACGTCAGGAACACCAAACAGAGGCAGAGGTAGTATGTGGAAAAGTGAAGGCACAGCGCAAAAGGGGCTAACTGTGTGTGTGTGTGTGTTTTTTTTTCTTTTTAATAATAACAAGCTCATAAGGAAACTAAGGTCTTACAAGAACTATAGAACCCTTGCTGAGTTCAGCACCCCCACTGACCAATTATGTCCTAATGGGCCTCACATCTTTTTCTTAATTGATTTTATTGGTACAATTTATATGCATATCATGATTACACTCGACACTGAGAATTTGTACCAGTGTATGACTCAACTTAATTCTCATTTTTTCCCATTCCCCTGACCACCTTAAAACCTCCCACCTCCTATTACATAAGCTTTGCTTCCTTTTATTACAATTAATTTTTTCTTTTCCTTCTTTACTTACCCCATCCCTCTTTTTCCTTTAAATATTTTCATTTTGTTTTTTTGTTTTGTTTTGTTTTGTTTTTTTGAGACAGGGTCTCACTTTGTAGTTCAGGCTGGCCCTGAGCTCAGCCTCCAACTCACATCACAGCAATCCTCCTGCCTCTGCCCGCCGAGTGCTGGAATTACAGGCATGAGCCACCACACCAGGCACTGTGGTATGGGGTACTGATTACTGCTGGGTGTGAGTCTCCACGCCCAGTATGGTATGTGGTTACCAGGGATCAAACCCGGGTCCTTGCACTTGCAAGATAGGCGCCAGAACCACTGAGCTAAATCCCTGGCCCACTTTTGAATATTTTCTATTTCACAATATCTAACATAAATTTTAGGACTCATTTACATCTTCAGTTTCTTATACCATAGAAAAGATACAGTATTTACACATCTGTGACCTATTTATTTCACTTATGTGTATGTCCCTAACCCTAATCCTACCACCTCTCACTAAAAATGAAGCTTCTAACACATGAACCTCCAGAGACACACTCAAATTACTTGGACAAGTAATACCACTCCTGACAGCCCTATCTCCAGATTTTGTGGCACCTGAGTGGTTAGGGTTTCAGTACACGAATTAAGGAGAAGGTATATCAGTCTACAGCACTTACAAATGAAACATGTAAGAAATGAAGCAGGAAAGAAATTTTACATTGATTATTAGGGAGATTCAAAATTATAAGATTGAAAAGCAAAGTCATCTTTTCAAAAACCACAACAAAACATGGCACCCTTGTACAATGTATGTCCTCTCTAATAGTAAATGATCTTGGCCTATAGAGAGCATCTTTTAAAAACCCAATTCACCCTCTTAACTATTCAAATGGTATAATTCAACAATTTGAAAGGCATTCAAAAATATGTGCTATCTTCATCACTGTCAAATTCTAGAACATTTACCTTGTGCCAGAAAGGATTCCCTAAATCTCTACTCCCCGTGACCTTATCCTTGGTCTTTTTAAATCCAAGAAACAAAATTACAAAAGTGTTTTCATTTTTCTTTCCACGGAGACAAAAGAAAATAGTAGTGTTTTTTAAAGGCAGCTAGAGACACTAACTCAAAGAGAATCTAACACTGCATCTTTCTCTCAATTGAATAGTAAAGACAGTTTCATGGAAACATAAAGTCAGATCATCCGTGGGCTCTTGGTTTGTCGTATGCCTCCAAATGTGTTCAACCCTGAGCTAAAAATCTTATAGCTGCCATGTCCTCATACAAAACAGCAAACAGATTTTATGTTGAAATACAAGTAGAAAACAGATTTATCCAGAGAGAGAGAGAGAACGAGCAGCACCAGCAGGGGGTTGTTAATTCTCCATTTTAGTTATCACTGTGGAATGCCAACTGCAACCTGGCAGTTTTTCCAACAAATGGACCAAAATCACAGATGGACTTTATTTTTCAAAGAAAAGTGAGCCATTTCCTACAAAATATATAGATTTCTAGCTTCACTCCAAAATACAAAGTTAAGTGGCACCTTAAATCTTAGGCCACAGGGGGAGAAAGAGGAGAGGAGGTCGCTGTTTCAGGACAGCCATGCGTAGCCCAATCTGCTGCAGAACTGGGCTAGATCACTGCCCTCCTGTGTTAGCTGCTGGCCCCTCGATGGCCCTGGAGCCCATTTTTCCCACTGTAGACCACACGGAGAGGACTGCAGAGATGCTCTCTCTTAATTTCAATTACAAGATCTTGTGAATGGCAAACAAATTTGTATCATCTAATTTTTTCATACAATCTTTAATTTTCTATACCTGGAAGAAATTATGGGAGCTGTTTCATAGTCCTAAGGTTCTTAGCAATACGGGCAAAAGAGACAAGGTTTTTGACTCATGGATTAACAACTAAACCTGGCCATTTGAAAGGTCGCCAGATATCTCTGCTCAAGTGGTATACTGGGTCTCCTCATGAGTAAAAACAAGCTACCCTGAATCTAATGAGAACCAGGGAGTCTAAAGGTGGGGCTAACTCAAACAATAGCAAAATAGCATATAAGTAAGAGACTATGTACATGTGTCTCTCTTATAGACATAGTTAAAGAATCTTTAAGTTCATACTAGTTTAGAAGAGACCATTAACCAATATCAGAGGAAATAAAGACAGAGGCTTACTCAGAATTATTCATTCCAGCATTATGGGATGCTGAGGCAGGAGGATCAAAAGTTTGAGCCAAACTTGGGTGACTAAACAAGTCCTTGTCTCAAACTAAAAACAGTTGGGAATGTGGCTCAGTACAAAGGCCCTGAGTTCAATAATCAGTACCAAAGAGAGAGAGAGAGAGAGAAAGAGAGAGACTCATTTATTCAATAACTTAGACTTTCTTTAAATTCCATTTATTAATATGATGCTTCCAACTATTTTAAAGTTATTTCAAATACTGTGTATATATATATGTGCATATATATATATATATATGTTTCTGTTTCTGTATATATACAGAAATGTGTATACATATATTTTGTGTGTGTATGTGTATATATATATTTTGTGTATATACAGAGAAACAGAAATGTGACCAATACAGCTTCTACCACCAAGGATTCAGTCTAAAGTCCTCATCAGAATTTTATATCCTGCATCTATGTATTTTGTATCTTGCATCTTAGATATATTACATCTAAGATTTATTTCCTATACATGTTTCACATGTATATATGTGAGAAGAGGAAAATGATTTTTTTTATTATAAAGAATTGGATCATGCTACTCTAGATGCCACGGAGCCCCAAAACCTATGGTGTGTGGGGCAAACTAAAGACCTAAGAAAGCCAAAATCTGAAGTCTAGCAGGCTGGAGATCCAGAATGTTGCAATGTTTTAGCCCCAGTCCAATGGCAGGAAAAATAGTCATGTCCCAGTTCAAGCACCACCAGGCAGGAAAGATTCTCCCTTAGTTGAGGGAGGATGAACTCTCTGTTATATTCAGGCCTTTGAATAACTGACTGGCTGAGGCCAATCCACATCAGGCAAAGCAATGAGCTCACTCAGTCTACCAGTTCAAATGCTAATCTGTTCAGAAAGCCTCCCAGCAAATCAGAATGATGTTTGACCAAACATCTGGATACCCTGACTTAGACAATTTGACACTTCAAGTTAACCATTATAACATCTGTAGCTATTAGTTTAGATTAATTTGTGGTTGTCTGTCCCCCTCAAAATGGAACAGAATTGGGCCGGGGAGTTAGCTCAGTGGTTCCGGTGCCTGTCTTGCAAGCGCAAGGACCTGGGTTCAATCCCCAGTAACCACATACTATACTGGGCGTGGAGACTCATACCCAGCAGCAACCAGTACCACATACCACAGTGTCGGGCGTGGTGGCTCACGCCTGTAATCCCAGCACTTGGGAGGCAGAGGCAGGAGGATTGCTGTGATGTGAGTTTGAGGCTGAGCTTAGAGCCAGCCTGAACCACAAAGCGAGACACTGTCTCAAAAAAAAAAAAAAATAGCAACAGAATCTTCTTTCGGGAATTGTGATGTCTTTTTCAGTGAGTCTTTTGTACAGGATATGGTTGGAGCATCTCAAAAGGCATACTTTGCTAGGTGTGGTAGCTCACACTTGCAATCCCAACTCGGGAGGCACAGGCAGAAGGACGCCATGAGTTCAAGGCCAGCCTGGGCTACATAGTGAGTTCAGAGCCAGGCTGAATTACAAAGCAAGATCTTGTCTCAATAAAAAAGGTAAAATACTATAATTTTCTACTTTATAAGTTTAGGAAGTGTTTGCCTTCATGCTAATGAATTCTTGTTTAATAAATGTATTTGTGGCAGAATTTGAAGTAAGAACTGCTTTATGAGCTGAGTTCAAGTTTTTAAAGGAAGTAGTTCGTTCTACCTTTTCTCAAACATCTCCTGTTATAGGGAACAGTGGACAATTTACTTACGTGGACTTATTTACTCAGACTCAAGGATGTTTGTCCTGGCCTGCAGGATCAGCTACTGGAATTATTGTGGACATCTGCCCCACCCTGTCGAATTTTAAACTACAAGGATTACTGCACTCAGTTTATTGGCCTTACATACTGGGACTGTCTTACTTACTTGGATTTAAGAATATCTGCCCTGCCCTACAGGATCTTCAACTATAGGAATTATTGTGGATAACCACCCTGTCTTATGCATGCTAGGATTTTGGCTATGAAAGCTTGGTACCAAATAAAAGAGTGGTGAGCTCAGGTTACTGACTCCTGTTGCTGCAGTATTGAGCCTTCTGCTGCGGCAGCTCAAGGTAGCAAGAGTCAAGCCCCGGCTCAGCCTTTTTCTCAAGGTTCTGACTTTGTTGTTTGTTGTTTGTTAATCCTTTTGTTGTGGGACTCCCAAGGGACTGAAGCTTTCTAGGAGGGTTCTGCCTGCATCTTCTTATCCTGTCTCCCATATTCTATATTACATTATCCATAAAAAGAAGCTAACAGTACACAAAACCAACCAAATTGCTGGAAAGGGCTTTGGATTTTTACAGACTGGGAACCTGTCAGATCCAGCCAATTTTACTTATATTTTAGGGATAAAGTACTCCCTGTTTATATCTGAGCCATTCCATTTATTTAATTAAATATAAGATTAATCTGTTAACCTTTCTGAGCCTGAATTTGGATGTCCATAAACTAGGTAACATAAAAGTATCTACTTCAAGTGTTGTGAAAATTAAAAATAATAACACAAGCAGAATATGTATCATAATACCTGAGATACTTTAAGCAATTACTAAAAGATGTCACTGCTGTATTTAATCTTAGATTCTGTTTGGCAATCCAGGAGAATAACTGAGCAGAGGTCAGCGGGAGTGACCATCAGAAAGGACACAGAGCGGAAGAGCTGTATCATTTCCTATCACTACTCTAACAACCTGCCGTAAACCTGGAGACTAAGACCAATACAAACTCATTATTTATGTCTTAAAATCAAGGTGTCCCAAGCTATGTCCCTGTCTAGGAAACAGTCCATTTTTGTTCATCCAAGTTGTTAGGAGAATTCAAGTTTCATGTGCAAGACAGCGCTCTTCTGTTTCTTACTGGCTCTGGATGGAAGGCCGTCCCAGATTCTACTGTCACCTGCATTGCTTGACTTCTGACCCTTTCTATCATCTGTAAAGTCAGGAATGACTGAACAGCTCCTTTGCACTTTTTATCTCTTCGATCCTTGCTTACATCTGTCATTTTTTTTTACTTTTAAAAAAATCTTTATTGGTGCATTATGAATACACATCATCATTGCATTCAACATTGAGAGTTTGTACCAGAATATGATATGACTCCATTCTCATTTTTCCCCTTTCTCCCCACCCTGCAACCCTCACCCCCTATATACATAATTTTTGTTTCCTTTTTTCTTTATTACTATCACATTCTTTCCCCCTCGTTATTGACCCCTAGACCCTCTTTCCGTTTAAATATTTTCTATTTCACAGTATCAACTATGTATACTACAACTCATTTACAATTTCATTTTCTCATACCAGAGAAAAGATATAATATTTACACATCTGTGACCTATTTATTTTGCTTATGAGGATGTCCTCAAGGTACATTCATTAGAGTATGAATGACTCAATTTTATCACTTTTAATGGCAGAATAATACTCCATTTAAGAGTATTAAACCACAGTATCATGTGGTTGGTGTGATTCCATCCACATATTCTAAAAGAATTTCTCCTTCTCAAGGTCCTTAGCCTCAATCACATCTGCACTGTTCCTTTATCATGTACAGGTTTCAGGATCTGATGTGGACATTCTTGGTGAGGACATTATTTGGCTCACAACAAGGAAGACAGAGAGGATAGACAGAGCCTGCTATCTCATCAGACCTCTGTCTTCTCCTGATTTAGGTATCTTCTCACTCTTTTCATATTCCCACCAACTTTCTACAAACCAAGATAGCCAAACAGTCTCAGGAGACAGGTACAAAGGTCATGTAGAGATGGGGTCACATTGTGTGGGTGACAACACATAGATAATGTAGATGATTCACTGGTTGGATGACTGTCGTTCTAAATGTTCTCAGGGAGCAGGAGAAAACACACTGATGAGAAGAGGTGGATACATTGTACGAGAGCCTATTCTTTGCAAATGTTTGAAGTCCAGGCCAGGCATTAGTTACTTCTCTGTTGTTCCTCAGACAAAATATCTGACACTCTAAGTTAAAAGGGGAAAAGTTTATTCAGCTCATGGTGTGTAGAGGTTTCAGGGCCATAATCAGTTGGCTCCCAGGCAGGGAGACACGGCAGGCAGATGCTGCAGAGAAGAAATAGTTCATAGTGGGCAGAAGGCAACAAAATAGGCAAGAGAGAAGACAGGACTCTTTCTGCTCCTTCTACTGTATCCATGGTACTGGGCTTAGGGTGGTGCTACACCAGTTAGTGAACTGATTTAGTAATCACCCACCCTAATTCTAGCACCCTTAATCCCAGCATTATACTGTGAATCAATCACACACTCTAGATTTAGCTACCTTTGAACAAGATACACTTATGACTGCATTAGGCTTTGAGGGGACATCTAGACCTAAGCCATAACAATAGAGTATCTTCACCTCCGGATACAGTTTTTAAAATATGCCAGTTGTTTAAAAATTCTGCAGACATAGACTGTTCTCAGCAATCCAGATGCTAATATCACTAATATTAATACTATGTGTGTGTACTATGATAAGAACTTAAAACTTAATATCAAAGAAGCTAAAAAGAAATCACATCCCAAATAACTTTGCCTTTATCCAAAGATTTAATCTGAGAAGCCATATTTTCCTGCTAGAATTTCTTTTTATTTCTTAGCTTTCATAATAGGCCCAAATGAGATTAACCTTTCTCTAGGAGAAGTTGGTGAATTTAAAAGACCTTTTCTAAATTAGCTTGTGGGGACTAATATTAGAACATCAGGCTTCTTACCTAATTCTTTGACTATAGTCAGGGATACCTTTTGAAGGCATGAACTTTTGGTGGAAGCATTCTGAGGACTGTTTTAGATCTGGGCGTAGGAAAGACAGCCACTTCTCCCTCCAAAGACACAAGTGTGAGAGTGACTTGTGAAGCACGGTTAGCGGTACTGTGTGACGGGTTTTTAGGCCTGTCTCGGTGCTGTCTTGCCTCTGACCACTCACCTACAGTCAAGGTGCATCACAGGATGCTCTGTTCTATGCCCGCACTAGGAAAGTGAGCTGGCAGGATGGATTTGGAGCACTGCGTCTGAAACAGTACTGTCAGACTCTAGTGTTGACTAGAATGTCTGAAATTATACATTTGAAAAACTTTCCAATGTATTGCACAGTGCTAAAATGCAAATTCACAGGTAAAGGGAAATAATTAAATTTTCCCATTCACTTACTCACCTCTTAAGTAAGAGAATTATTTTGTCAAATTCTTTCTGAAGAGTAGATTCTTATATGAAGAATCAGGGAAAGTGAGCCAAAGTGAGAGTAAGCAGTAAAACCACATCAGAAAGAAAAGGGGTACCTACTCTGAAGTTATGGGATGTTTTCCTGCTTCTATGACTTCCTTTGCATGAAACCCCTTAGAATTTTCTCTTCTCAAACTTCCCCTTAATTACTGAATTTTAAAAAATCACTTTCCCTAAAATCACAGTTATAACAATAAGCCTAGTACATAAATGTATAACTAGAAGAACAGATAGAATATACTTTCCACTAGAGCCAAAATGGTCAAGAAAAAAAATTTCTTGCTATTTCTGCTGAGATAATCACTTTTCAAAAAAATATATCTGGAAGAAATGAAACAAAATTAGATAGCACCAAAGCTGATTGTGATTTCTACCACATAGAACATCACACCACAATTTATATAATAGTTGGTGGACACAAAACTCTGACAGTTAAAACTCTTTAGACCACCAGAAGCTTACTCTCTCACTGTACCTCTTTACATTATAGATAAAACAATATTATAATTCCTAAATACCTTAACAATAATCAACCTGTGTTTCATCATTTCTGTGATATGGAGCTTAGCTCTCAGTACACATCCTACTTATAGAAGTAATTTCCATGTGGTGGAGAAACCTGCCTCGTGCCGGCTCCTTCGTTTCACATCTGGATTTCCCTGGCCACAAATGGTGATGATAGAGCTCAAAGATAAGAGTCAACTCGGTACCAGTTTATAACCCTTATCTCCTTGCCTGGAGCTCAGTCCCAGAACATTTCTGGCCTGGGTAGGAAGGACACTAGTCTTTAATGAAGTACAGTTCCTTTAAGAAGTTCTTATGCTGGGCCGGGGAGTTAGCTCAGTGGTTCCGGCACCTGTCTTGCAAGCGCAAGGACCTGGGTTCGATTCCCCGGTAACCACATACCATACTGGGCGTGGAGACTCACGCCCAGCAGCAACCAGTACCACATACCACAGTGCCGGGCGTGGTGGCTCACACCTGTCATCCCAGCACTCGGGAGGCAAAGGCAGGAGGATTGCTGTGATGTGAGTTTGAGGCTAAGCTCAGGGCTAGCCTGAACCACAAAAAGCGAGACCCTGTCTCAAAAAAAAAAACCTAAAAAGAAAAAAAAAAGAAAGAAGTTCTTATGCTGGAAGTACCCAACTCTTCAGTTTGCAGAACAAAATCAAAGAATAAACAATCTGTCAAACTACTATCGTCACCATTTTGTTACATCACCATGTAGGTTAGGTACAAAGTGCAATACAGACTCTCCTGTTAGTTCCTCTCCGTAATACTAATCAAATATTATGTATTTCTCAATTATCTTGTAGTACTTTTTACCTAGGAGGCATTCATCCACTTTGCAAAACAAATAATAAGTTATCTGCATAAGGATTGTATAGGGAAAGAACTGCAGTTAAATCTGATTTACAATTGAGGAAATCAAGGCAGAGGAAGCTTAACTTATCCAAATCACAAAGCTGGCAAGTGGTAGCATGAGAACTAGAACCAGAACGTGAACGTAGGCGATCTATGCTCTTAACAATACTCAACTTAGGGCCCGGGAGTTAGCTCATTGGTTCCGGCGCCTGTCTTGCAAGCGCAAGAACCCGGGTTCGATTCCCCAGTAACCACATACCATACTGGGTGTGGAGACTCACACCCAGCAGCAACCAGTACCACATACCACAGTGCCAGGCGTGGTGGCTCATGCCTGTAATCCCAGCACTCGGTAGGCAGAGGCAGGAGGATTGCTGTGATGTGAGTTTGAGGCTGAGCTCAGGGCCAGCCTGAACCACAAAGCGAGACCCTGTCTCAAAAAAACCTAAAAAAAAAAAACAAAAAAACCCCCAATACTCAACTTACTTTCTTTTTCTAATAGTAAAGTAAGTTTGTACAATTTAAAGTCTCACTACTGAACTCATTCCCTTTCAAAATCACAGAATTTCAGTATTGAACTTGCTCTTTCAATGTCTGCTTTTACTCTGATACTGTTACCGAACTATCTGCTTCTTCACTCCGTACAGCTAATGTCACTAATAAACAGCTTCTGTTTATTAACAGCTTCTGCTTCTCAACAGCTTCTGCTATGGCCTTGCGATCTCTCCTTTGTCCCTTGCAGTAGAATGCATCTGTGGCTCCCATGATACTTCCTTGACATCCTTTTGCCATTCTTTCTTCACTCAGCACAATCTGATCACACTACTTCCACTCTCATCCTCCAGCCAGTGATTCTCAGTGTGTCTCCATGGAACACTGACCTCAGAATCACTTTAAAGATCTTCAATAAAAAAGATTTCTTTTGCTTCCATGGTGGGCCTATCAAATCAAAATTCTGGAGGTGAAACACAGAAGGAAGAATTTTAATAATCTCTCTAGGATATTTTCATATGCACCAAAGTTAGAGAATCATAGGTCTCCTGAATAAACTCATTTCCATTGCAACTTTTAAAGGTCTTTCATTACATGACTTTTACCTAGTCTACAGTTTCTTCTCCTATCAGCTACCTCTCCCTCTGCTGGGTAACAATATCTGTCTATGCCACTGGACATATTATTCCATCTGTACTGCTTTTGTATATACTGATATCTGCCTCTTCCATCTCGTGTGTTTCTGTCCATCTTCTGAGGATGCCTAAGAAACTCATATAACTTCCCCTGCACTGTTTTCTCAGTGCCATTTTCTTGAATTCCCCATACTATGCATTCCTCTATCCTCCCTTTCCCCTGAAGGGACACTTCTAGATCTTTCTAGGTGCACAATAGCTCTTTGATTACTTATCTGCCTCTCATGCCATAATTTTTTGCTTTCATTACATGACTCTCTTCCTCTCTCCAGGAAGAGAGACATAATTTTCAGATTTTACCTCCACTTCTGCCACAGCCTGAAACTTAGACACTGACCAACACTTGTTGAATGAATACACTTAGTTTACAAACCGTCATTAAATACATAACTCTACTCTGGAAATACTATGAATGGTACTAAACATCTATGAATTCATAATTTAAAACTTTAATTCTTGATGTGGCTGTATTTAGGATCCAGGAAGTAATTTAAGGATTAAAAAAAAAAAAAAAGAATGGCATCCTGATTCTATAGATGTAGTGACTATCTTACTTACTTTCTACTGGGAACAAAATGCACAATATCTACAAATTAAGGAAAGAGTATCTACAAATTAAGGAAGAATAATTCATTTTTGATCACAATTTATAAAAGTTTCAGTCCACAGTCAGCAGGCTCCAAGGCAGGACAGCATGGCAGAGGGGAATGGCACAAAGGCTTGCTTACAGTGTGGTGGTCTGGAAGAAGATGGGGATGCAAGGAGGAAGGGAGATCTACGTCCCTCAGGCAATGCCTACAGTGACTCACCTTTTCTCACCAGGCCTCACCTCCCAGCATTACACCCAGCTAAATAGCTATCAGTGGATTTATCTAGGGCTGAGTATCACCTGCCCATGATCCAGTCACTTTACAAAAGCTCCACCTGTGAATGTGTGAGGCTTTGAGGAGATGTCTAGATTCAAACCATAATAGTGACCTTATATAAAGTGAACCAAAGAACTCATTCTATTCTCTCTCGTCTGTGTGAAGAGAGCAAGGAGCTCCCTCCTCAAGCCTGAATAGAGCATGCGCCAGATCAGAACTCCATTGAAACCTTGTTTTCAGATTTCCAGGTTCTAAAACAGTGAGAAGACAAATTCTTGTTGTTTAAACAACCCAGTCTATGATATTCTGAGGTTACCACTTGAGCAGACTAAGACAGTAAGTATCAAGAAATGGAACATTGTTGCAGACCATACTTGGGTCATCCTCTTCCTTCCTGAAGCCAAAGGGACCAGTGAGACCTTCTCTGTGGTCATTCTCAGAGCCAGTCAATGGGGGGTAACTTGACAGAGCGGTATTTATTGCACTTTTTCCACTATCTGCTAAAAACTTTCAGAAGGAAAGTGAAATCAAGTCTGACACAAGTCTGTATGGCTCTTATGGAATGCCTGTCCTTAGAAATGAGCTCTCTGCAACTGAGAACAAGGAGATTGAGAATCAGATATAGTACATAAGCTGCTTTTATAACCACATGCTGAAACCAACTTGAATTAGCTAAGTGGAAAGGAAAATCTTATTTTTAACCATCTCAGAGTATTTTATAAAACTCAGGCCTAAAGATGCAGCTGGAGAGAAGAAACAATGTGAACTGGGGACATAAAACGTGCTGAAAACTTCCCTGTCCCTCAGCTCTGTTCCTAGCATCACTCCTGCTGCTCACGATCAGACATATGGGTGACGGTTGACATGACAATTTCAGACAGTACAGCTGCAGACGCTAAAGGAACTCTGAGTCAACTCCCAGGGAAGAGATTCAAGATCAGATGGAGTTGAGAGTTCTATTCTGGCGACTCCAGCATGACCAGGGGCATTTTCCAAGTCGCACTGGCATGTGGTATTCCCAGCCACGGACATGGGAGAAGGGGAGAGACAGGTGGAAATGACAGCGCCTTAGATATCTACCCCAAACTGACACCAGAAAGGCGGCTGAAGCTGTGCACACAGATTCAGATACGCCTTCCACTTATAACAGTCTCTAAAGTCAATATCCAATCCCTGAAAGAGGGGATCTGAGCAAACGTGAATTGAAAATTTGTGACCAAGAGTCTTACGCCTTTGTGTGTGGGGTCTCCTCCCTGCAGTGAGATAGTAGCCAAGTTTCTCAATCTCTCCCTGTTTCTGTTTTCTTGTCTGTGAAAGGGGGACCTATGTCATCAAGTTATAAGGATGAAATATATTACTACTTGTAGTAAGGAACAAAGCTCTACACAACATTATTTCAAGTTAAAAATAATCTGAATGAGTAGAGCATACGTATTAGTTTTATACACCTCTTATCAAATGTCACACAGCCTGGGAAGCTTAACAAAAGTGTATTTTCTGATTCTGCGGCAAGAAGTCCAAGACACAGTGAGTCGGTACATTTCACTCTATGCTAAGGCCTCACTTTACGAAGCGTCCAGGTGGCCATCTAGTCACTGCATCTTCACATGGTTCTATTTATGGGATGTCCTTTCTTCTTATAAAAACACCGCTCCTTATAACGATACCAGTCTCACTGGAGAAGGGCCTACTCTAAAGACTTTGCCTCCCATATGGGCAATATCCTGAAGTAGTGAAGACTCAACTGAGTATGGATGAGAGAGTAGACAGAATTTACCCCATAACAGTGGGAACAGGTATGTAAGCCACCAGCTATATCATTTATTTTTTTCTGTTTTCTACGGCAGCTTTCCAAAGTGACAGGGAGGCGTGTCTTATTATAATATCAACTTACAAAGATAAAAAGACTGAGAAAACATGGTGCAGAGTCATGACTCTCAATCAGACACTCTGTGAGCCAAGACCACAGGATATGCACAGGCTGTCATTTCCACTACTATTAGAGTCAGGCTTTGCAAGGGAACAGATTCAGGACACACAATATAGAATTATTTTATAATACTTATCCCACAAGTCAAATGCAGAGGCATACAAGAGATTTGTCTATAGACTAGAGACTTCAAGAATCTAACCGAGGACCTAGATCCTACAGCAATGTACTGCACAACTCCAGCTAATGGCCTAGGGTCCGAGGCGGTGTCCTCCATGAGTCTAGCCAGAGGTCTAGAGCCCAGGGCAATGTCTCATGCAAGTCTGCATCAACGAACTGCACTGGGAAGGCCCAAAGGCCAGTGGTAGAAGCTACAAAGCCTGCTTCAGTGGAGTAGATGATCTATCTGACCAGGCTAAGGGATCTGCACTGCAACTAGGAAGTGATGCTCAAGGCAAAGGCCAGAGCTCCCCCATTGAGAACAGCAGCCATTTCCAATGACAGCAAAGACCTGATCTCCTTCTACAATGAGAACAGCCAAGTTCATATCAGGAAAACCAACTGCAGCAAGCTTTTCCAAGAAAATCAACAGCAAATGATCTTCCTCTCCAGTTCTCCTTTCATGTCCTTGGCATCAACCCTCAGGTTGGTCTTCCATACCCAGAACCACACTGACTCGGTTCATCTGGCCACTAGCTAACCAAGTTGCCCATTAGTTAATCCACCAGAGCTGCTCTTCATGAGAGAGCTATGAGGACCTGAAGTCCATCTGGACAGAGCAGAGTAAGCCTGTGGTGGGACAGCTCCTCCACATAATGCAGGACTATATGTAACCCGTACTTTGGGCAATTTAGTGAATATAAAAAAATGGACAAGAAACTAACTACTCTGCAATAACAGCTGAATACTGGAACCTGAGGTTTGTTTGGCTATCATTCCCTGAGACTGCTTATGTCCAACTAAAGACATTCTCAACTGGTTTTTACCCAGTGAACTCCAATGTTGAAAAGTGTTGAAATAACCACGGGAAATGTTGAGATACAGGTAGATCTGATAGGAACACTTTCACATTTTTATAGAATCCTGCCCAGACTTTACCCAAGTACAAATTGGATTTTGCTGTCTCACAGCTGCCTCATTGACTGCCTCAGAAAATACAATTCTGATTACCCCAGTTATAGTCCCAGGAGTATCTCTTTAGAACAATCACAAAAATCATCTGACATTGAAGGAAAAGTCTTGTTAAATGAACTACTAAAACTGTTGTACTTTATAAGACTTATGTAGCCAAGTTTTTTGAAGAAAACAGTAAACCATGAAATATTTGCTATTTTCTTCAGCAGCTATGGACTTGGAGTGCAAAGCAACAAAGGCAACAGCTAAAGCAACAGGCCTGGGACTTCAGAAATCCTGCCAGGCATTTGGTGGAAAGTCAGTCTTTTACCCTCTAAATTATGAAGCAATGATGATTGCCAGCATCTGGCTTTAGTTAGATATCATCTTTCATTTTATCTGTGTCCCCCCTTCCTAGAGAATAGCATATCATCAGTAGCAGGGTATTTTCCACACTTTCTATCTTTTTCCCTCCTGTACCACACTCCAAATTAACTAATGCACTGAGAAGGAGATGTTTCAGTTCCACTTCAAATACTGGGTTGAGCACACGCATTCACCTTTTTCCCAAGATCACATTGAAATAAAAATATAAGCAAACATTGGGGCCAGGGAGTTAGTTCAGTGGTTCCGGCGCCTGTCTCGCAAGCGCAAGGACCCGGGTTCGATTCCCTGGTAACCACATAACAATACTGGGTGTGGAGACCCACACCCAGCAGCAACCAGTACCACATACCACAGTGCCGGGCGTGGTGGCTCACACCTGTCATCCCAGCACTCGGGAGGCAGAGGCAGGAGAACTGTGATGTGAGTTGGAGGCTGAGCTCAAGGCCAGCCTGAACCACAAAGCGAGACCCTGTCTCAAAAAAAAATAAGCAAACATAAACTGCATCGAGAACAAGAATGGGGTAATGGTTATGAGTGGACGGATGAGTTTCAGCACATAGAAGAAATATAGAAATGAAATGACATACATGACCTACAACACAATAATCACACTCTTGGGATATGTGTCACAGAAATTATCACCTAGAATCAGATCTCCCATTGTTAAAGACCCAATTCAAAAATGAACATCTGAAATAAACAGACACTTTTCAGATGAAGAAGCAAAAGCAGCAAAGAAACGTATGGAGAAACATTCACTGTCACTGGTCTTTTGAGAAATGTAGATGAAAACAACGCTGAGATTTTATCTCACTTCAAAGGATGGCTGCCATAAGGAAATCAACCAACAACAAATGCTAGGAGGGCTGTGAGGAGAAAAGATTCCTTCTCTGCTGTTGGTGGGAATGAAGACTGGGCAACCACTGCGGAGATCAGTGTGGAGATTCCTCAAAAAACTAGGACTAGAGGTCCCATTTGACCCAGCCATTCCCCTGTAAGGGATGTATATGAAAGAATTAAAAGAATCATACCACAGTGACATAAGTGCACCCATGTTTATAGCAGCTCAGTTTGCAATAGCTAAATCTTAGAAACAGCCCAAGTTACCATCTACTATAGACTGGATAAAGGATAGGTGAATTAAAAAAAAAAAAAACGGAGTATTACTCAGTTATAAAGAGTGATTAGAGACATTTATACCTAAATGGATGTATCTTGAGGCCATAGCCATAAGTGAAACAAATAGGGCACAGATGTGTAAGTACTATATTACTTCTCAAGTATGAGAAACTGAACAAATGAATTCAGGATATGCGGTAGATACTGTGAAATAGGAAGAAAATTCTCAAAGGGGGAAGCAAAGAAGGGAAAGAAAAATTTGATGGTAGAAAGGAAAAAAATGGAAACACAGCTTATGTATATTGGGAGTGGAGAGGTTAAAGAGAAGGTACAAGAATGGAAAAAAGAAGCAAAATATATCAATGTACAGGTACAAATGCGCAATGATGAATGTGATCATAATGTATTCCTAAAATAGACCAAGTGAGGAACAAAATAATGATTACCATTACCATTCGTATAAATTTAAGATTAACACAAAAATACATATTCTAAAATATTACATCTATCTCTATCTATATTTATATCTATATCTATCTACTATAATGACATATCAACATAATACTGTGGGTAACTGACAAAGAGGAACATGGAAAAGGAGGTTATGATTATAAAAGCAAAACAAAGAAGGCACCCACTTAAATAACTCACAGCAAGTATTCTGCTCGTGGTATCTCCAAGCTTGTAGGAAAATACACCAAATGGAAGTAGAGTGGGTGAAACAGGATGGGAAGCCACATCTCCGATTGTATTACAGAGAGAACCATCTATGCAGGATCCCACACATTTGCCTCCAGAGACAAAGTTACTTGAAGACACACCCCTCTTTGTTTTAAGCACATCTAAACAATTTCATATTTTCACCATGTTAATACGTTAGTTAGATGTAAAAATAAAGTTGAAAGTAAGAGGGACTTGTAGTTAATTGAAAACAAACTACTTGCTTTACTTTTTGGGGAAAAAAAGGAGAGAATGTCTAAAGGAAATGTGGACTAAAACTTCAGAATACAGAATGGCTACAATCTAATATAATTACTATTTGGATTTATTTTTCTTCTCTCTTCATTAACAAAAACCTCCAGAAAACACAAATAGAAACTCTAGAGATATTCTGCCAAAGGGCAGTTATTCAGGATGCTAATTTATGCTTCCCAAAGTCTTATGAA
>PVIR01015161.1:0-38833 GCA_004026965.1 Petromus typicus
CCTCCTCTTAGATGTGGGCCAGGGAGGGCGTGCGGCCAAGTGCTGAGCCACAGGAAGATAGCCACTGCCCTAGGACACAGCCAGGGATGGGGCTAACACACCCTGCGCCCTGTCTCCAGTGCTTGGCCAGATGGTAGCCAGACTGATGTGGGACTGCAAGTTCCCTTGTTTGCTGTGGGGCCTGTGGTTGGGCACCAACAGACAGCCAGTGGCTACAGATAACCCTGCCGATGGGCACTTGGTGTCCAGGCAGGTGTCACTGACTTGCAGTGTGCTGGGACCCGGGGAGGGGCATGGTCACAAGCCAGGCCACCACCTGCCTCCTCCAGGAGGCCAAGTGCAGGGGCCTGAAGTGGTGCAGCCGAAAACGAGGGAGTGGGAAAGACAGACATGGAAAAGTAGACACAGAAATGGAGAGGCAGAGAGAGGGAGACACAGACACGGAGGAGACAGAGAGAGAGACACAGGTGTGCACTACCCTCCCAGGTGTCACTGGACCCTGACTCCTCCTGCTGTCTGTCACCGAGGGCCTGGCAGCCCCTCCATGACACACCTCTCTCTCCTCCCATCACCTCTGGTGGTCCCCTACTGCTCGGGGCCTCAGTGTGTCGGGGGGGGGGCACACACTCACCTGAGTCAGCTGGAGGTAGCAGCACCTGGGGCCTGGACTTGGCCAAAGTTGGCAGCAGGCTCTTGGGACAAGGGAGGATGGTGATCAGAGGGAGCACTCTGACCCTTCTGCACGAGAGTCACTCAGAGGTCAGACTCTCTTTTCTGTGCAGGAGGAAATGGTTGCCAAGCACTTTTCATTCTCACCACACAGGCCCAGCGTCAGTGACCAGCCTCCCTGGGCCTCCAGGAAGCCGATGCCACCCGGCATGTGCTCTGTGGTTTTGTGGGCCACCACTCAGGCACATCTGGGGGGAAGGAGCCAAGGTTCAGGCCAAGGGCAAGTGTAATGGTTATGCCACCCTTGAGGCCCTTGAGGCGCCAGCCCTGCCCCTCCCGTGTGAGGGCTGGAGGCCCTGGACCGTTGCTACCCAGGCCAGGAAATAGGATGAAGACTGGCAAAGCGGGTGAGAACTGTGGTGATTTAGGGCCATGGAGTTCACCTGGGGCCTGGGGAGCTTGTGGGGTTAAGGTTAGGGTGAGTGCTGCTTGGCTAGATAGAAGGCAGCGCAGGACAGCAAAACACCACCCCTCCGTCGGACCAAGCCCAGGACCCCAGGCGCCCTCCACCCTGGCCTCAGAGTGTCCCAGGGTGGACGTTGCCAGGTCTGCCCCACTCCGGTGGAAACTATTTGGCTTGGGGCTCCTGATCACCCCTCATTTAGCCTGTCCCTGCATGGGGATGGCCCTGCCTCCAGGCTCAGAGCCAATCAAGATGCTCCACTTCCCTGGCTACTGTGATTGGTTCTCAGATGGACAGCTGACCAGACCAGCCAATAGGATCAAGCCCGAGGGTGAGAGCTGGGGCTGCCCGCCTCCTTCTCTCGCTGTCCTTGGTGCTGACCCTTTCCGAGGCCCTGTGCCAGGTTGAGTCAGAGCAGCCACGGCATGGGACGCTTGTCATGGGCCAGCACAGTGGTGCATCTTGTGTGCTCAGCATGTCCTTCCCCTGGCTGGCATGGAACCACAGAGCAGGGCCAGAGACACAGAAAACTCCCCAGAGAGCTGGCAGTGTACACAGCAGGAGGAGCAGCGTCCACACGGGCACAGACCCGCTATGAGACCATCTGTCTCCTCTGCCTCAGCGGCTTTCTGCACGTCACAGGCGTGATGGCGTCTGCAGAGCCCTGATAGAGTGTAGGTCCTCTTGAGGACCCCTGGCCATCAAGGTTCTGGCCTGTGACCCCAGACAGGGACGTCAGCTTCCTGAGCAGTCTCTGCTTCATGGGTGTGGAACATGGAAGGCTTCATATTCCGGTGCAGGGACCAGGTCCCCAGGACCAGGCATCAGGCGGGGGCCAGAGACAACCGTTCCTGTGGGTGGGCGCCTTCCTGGCATCTGCTGGGGCCTGAGGCGGAGTGTGGGGACACGTGGCCGGCATGCTCACAGGAAGCCTGCTGGCACAGCTCCCTCCCGGACCCCACTGTGGCCACGCTGATAGCTGGGGAGGGCCAGCGCAGTGGGAGACTGAGGCACCCCACGCTGAGGGTCTGTGTACTAGGGGAGACAGCTTCCCTCCTTCTGTGCCCCCCAAAAAGTCAGTGTGCTTTTGTACCAGCAAAAGTCAACAAAAACCGGAAGCACCACACATACACGCTTGGTGTTCTTCTCACCCCACCCGGGGTTCTGACGGGGTTAATGCAGAGCAGGGACAGTGCAGTAGGGTCTGTCACCCTCTCTCCTGCTCCTGGCCATTCACATGGCTCAGACACATGCACGCCTTGGCACACACGGTCCTTGCTTCAGTCTTACACCTGGGTCACCTTAGGGCCCCTCTGGGCTCCTACCTCACCATCTGGGCCTTCACAGAGGAAGATCTTGAACATACTCACAAAGCTGGCAGGCTGGCATCTGGGTCACCTGAGGTCCCTGCTGCTTCTGGAGTAGGTGGGCTGTGGGGGTATGGAGCCCTGTGGAGGGGATGGGGTTGCCAGCGTACAGGAACCTCCTACGGTTGCCTTGTGAAGCCGGTCTCTCCAGTGTGGACTCTGATAGACAGACTCTGGGCCTGCGAGGTCACATCTGGGACATCTCCTGCCTGTGTCCTACACAGATTCCCAAAAGTCACCTGTGTCAGAGTGACCACACCACACAGCTCAGGGCTGGGACTGTGGCTTTCAAAGCCCACTGCTCATCTCAAGCCTGGGACTTCGCCAGCCCTCACTACTATGTAATTTCATCTAATTGATCAATTAAAACCAAATAATTCTTAAACTAGCTGTAATAACAGTTATATAATTTCAGTACAACATATAATTTTCTTAGCGACTTTATCACAGGAAATTGCTCACCAGGATGTGCCGTCTGCCTTTGAGGAGCTGTGGGCTCTGAGCAGTGAGATGGGTGGCTGCCGTCCTTAGGGTTTGCGGACAGCAGAGCACAGGTGGAGGCAACTGGAGAGGAGCCTAGGCCTGTTGCCCCCTGGCTCTTCAGGTTGCTCCATCAAGGGACCAAGAGGCACACGTGGCACCTGTACCCCAGGAGATATGATGTGAGATCAGTCTCACTGTTGAGTTTTACAGTGGTCACCTACAAGCACCCCACACCGACCCCGAGAGGTAAGAAGTAGACAATGAGCTTTACTCGAATCCGTAGTCTCCATGGGCCCCTGGAGTCTGGGGTGCCTCTCACCACTAGGTGGCTCCACTCGGCCTCTGCGTTGACGCCTGCCTTGGGCTCTGCGGGCAGCTGTCCTCCGCCGCCTGACTGGTGCCCCAGTGTGCTGACTGTGGGTAATGAGGCTGTGGGGGCCTGTGTCCCTGAAACACGGTGCCTGTGACAACCCAGGGGCAGGGCTTTCAGCGGCCCTTGTCCTGGCCTCTCAGCCCTCTGCTTTGGCCTGGGCAGAGTCCCTCAGGGGTCTTCCGGTGACAGGGATGTCTCTCATGGCAAGCAGTGGCTGTCAGCATCCCTGTACCCCACCGTCTTCCTCCCGCCAGGGACCAGCTCCCGAGGGTGGCCCGCTTCCTGGTCATGCCACAGTCTGGTGGCCCCCCAGCCCTGGCACAGGAGCCCGCAGAGCAGATCCCAGCAGGGTCCCAGGCACAAGGCACAACACGCTTGCTCTAGGTCCCTCTGCCCCCAGCGCACATTGTATGGCTGTGACTGTCTGGAGTCCATGCCTTGGAGAGGCAGGAGGAAGTGCCCCAGGGAAGGGCCGCCAGACCCGAGTGGGGGCAGCGCAGATGGGAGCTGGGCTCTCAAGGGTGTGAGGCCCCAGGGAAGGATAGGAGAAGCGGGAAACTGAGTCTTGGGGCAGCAATAGAAGGTGGCCCACTCAAAACAACACCTCCATTCTAGGCCACTGCTCCTCTGTTACAGCTTGACAGATACCAGCTTGAGGTAGACAGTCTGAGAGAGCAGGGGCATGGACAGCGCAGAGGGAGGGTCAGCTGTGACATCGGCAGCGTCCTCCTTATCGTACGCGTCCCCCGAGTCCTGAGTCCTCTCCCCATCTTCCTGCACAGCGATGTCCCCGGACAGCTGCAGGTCCCAAAATCCCCATGGGAATGAGGCTAAGACTCAGGCAGGGCTGGCCCGCCACTCTGGCATTTTTCTTGAGGGCTTCACTGGCTTTGCAGGCATTTTCGTGTCTCTGGCTGCGGAGCCCTGCATATGGCAGCTCCCACCAGATCCTCTCGTCTGTCCCGTCTTCACAGGGAGCAGAGGTTGAAGGGGACCCCAAAGCTCATCAGTGAAGTCCTGGCTCCCAGCACCTCAGAATGGGCCCTAAGGATGAGGTCCCTGTAGTGACACTGTTTAGGGTGTTTGGGTCTTGTGGAATAGGGTGAGGTCTTGTGGGGTAGGTAGCCATGGAGATGAGGGAAACCCACAGACACCTGTGGCAGGGACGACTTGAGGACACGGGGAGAAGCCCGAGGACTGGGGGCTGTGCTGCAGCCCCTGCGAGAGGTGAGCAGTGGGCACCCCAGTGGTGCTGCCCACAGCCAGGAAGCTGGGCCACAGAGTGGGGCCAGCCTGCACCACCAGTCAGCGGGAAATGGGAACCCTCCAAGGGAGTCACAGGGCAAAGCAACCCAAGTGTCACCAGACAGCAGCTGTGCCAGAGAGGACAAGGCCAGCATCCAGGAAGTCACCAGGGCTAGCTGAGATCCAGACGGGTTCCTGGGACTCAGGACAGGTGGGCCTGCACGGGCTGGTGCTTCTGGCTATGTGTGTAAGTGTGTATTTTGTGTGTATGTGCACACACATGTAGATGTAGCATTCTATGCAAGTGTGTAGGTCGTGTTGTGTGTGCATGCATGTGAACACATTGTGTGCACATGTACACATATAGCACTATGAGTACACAAGTATGTGCCCACATGTACAGGTAGTATGAGTGTGTGCCTGTGTATATAGCACAGTACATGTGTACAGCTGCACACAGGTGAAGTGTGTGCATACCAGTACTTGTGCATGTTTGGCCATGTGATGAACACAGAGTTCCAGTCAGCAATGGACCACACATACAACAGAGAGCTCATGTGGTTATCTCACCTTTCAACCTCACAACTGCCTGCATGTGTGTATGCACGTTCTGGGATGTTCACACTGCTATCAAGCTGTCCAGTGGTGTGTTCCCTGGACACATGTTGCCAGCAAGTGCTGTACACTCAATGCATGAGCATGCACCTATGTGCCTGTGTCTACATGCACTGTGACATGTGCATGCACGCACACATACGTATGTGCATGTGTGTCCATGGGTGCTGGGTCACATGTATGGTCTGTATGTTCATGTGGGGCAAGGGCGCTGACCCCTTGCCTTCTTTCCGTACTGGGGCCCAGCGAGGTCCTGAGAGGCTGCTGTTATTCGAGTGGCCTCTGGTGAGCTCTCCCAGTGGGGAGGTGCTGGGAAACCTCCATCCTAAGCCCCCCCATCTCAGTGAGCTCCTCACTTGCCTGCACCTGGGTGCACCTCCATTCTTGCAGTTGCGCTGTGCTGGCCGCCTGGGGACACTGGGCCAGTGTGAGCTCTTGCCTGGCGTGGTGGGCCAGGTGCTTTGCATCGGCCCATAGCTGCAGGGAGGGTGGTTGCTCCCTATTCCTAGAGGAGGTTTTGGGCCGGCAAAGGTTGGCGGAGACCTGTGCCCACTTCTGGGCCTGCATGTAACTCCCACAGGAGACCCATCTTGTGATCCCTGTTGCCTGGTCCCTTCTGGAGCTGTGAGGAGCTATCACCACCCAGCCTCTTCTGCACTGGTCTCTGGTGTGTGCGCTGCCCCGTCTCTGCCCCGCTGCACCGGGCTATCTTCTCCCTGGGTGGGCAGCTGTGCCACACCATTCCCTGTGAGGTAAGAGTGTGACCTCTGCGAGGGTGATCTCATCATGCAACTGCATCTGCAGTGTCCATGGCCCTGTCAGTCCTGCCGGGCTCAGGACTTCACTGAGAACTCGAGCTCACAGCAAAACCCACAGCAGACTGGGCCATCACCGCGCTCTCCAAGAGGACCTGGGCCTATGAGGTTGAGAACTGGACGCTCCCACCACCATGACCACACCTGGTTCCACCCCAGCTCCTCACCACCCTGACCTCTTGTCTGCATCTACCCCAGGTCCCAGCCAAGCTGACGAGTAGACTGACTCCAGGCCAGGTCAGGGCTTCCTCTGAGCAGCTCTGTCCCCTGCACAGATCCTGGGGAAGGCTGGGAGGGGCTCTGGACCTCATGCTGGGTGAAATTCCCAAGATTTCTCTGAAGAACAGCAACAAAGCCTTCATTAATTCTCCATCAGTGTAAACGTTCCCGCAGGATCCAATTACTGGCTTCTGTGGGACAAGTCTCCCAAACGGCTTGGCTTTAATTTGAATATCAAACATCCTGCTGCTGCTGCTGTGGGATCTGAGTCAGAAAGGCAGAGGCTAGCCTTGTCCTCCACTCCAGCCTGCCTTGAGGCCTCGGGAGCCTGCCCTGCCCATGTCCTCCCTATTCGCGTCTCTCTACCCCTGGCCTGCTCCAGGCCCTTGCCCTCCCCCAAGCCCTTCCCTCAGCCAGCACTTGGGTGACCCCGTTCTTCCCTTCCTGGGCCCATCCATCTGGGGGGATGACAGGAGCGCTGGAGTCATCTCAGCTCGGGCGCCCATCACCTCTCTCCCTTGCTAAGCTGCTTGGGCTGGGCTCTCAAGTCCCATCGTGCCTTGGTGCAGGATCTTCTTGCAGGACCTCCCCCAGCCCCCACCTCTTGGCGCCAAAGGGCTTGGCTTCCACTTCCTTCCAAGGAGATGGGGTCGGCAACCCACCTGGTGAGGTCCAGCCAGGCGTTTGCCAGCCAGATGCTCCTGTGGCATGAGCCTGTCCTTTTCTCCACTCTGCTCATCCCTCCTGGGGACCTACGCCCCACTGTGTGCCACTTGCCCACCCAGGGGTCACCCATGAGACCCAGATCCTAGCAGAACATGTTCCCTGGGGATGCTGGCAGGGGTCTGGCTCCTCCACACCTGAGGTTGGTTCTGGATGGCCTCCTGACACGGGCCCCGCCCTCATAGCCACATCGAGGGCCGAGGCTCCCATGAGCCTCGCATCTCCAGCCCTGCGCCTGCCCTCCCTGTGCACACGGGTGTGGTGTGCTGCGTGGGGTGTGACTGTCCCGAGGACCTACTCCCGTGGTGTGGGTGGTCAGCCTGAGCCGGGCCGGGGGCCAGGCCCAGGTTAGGTCTCACGGCTACCGGGAAAGACATGGTGGCCTGCAGTAAGACTCATGGCCGCCACACCTGCCCTCCCTGCTTCCCTGCACCTTGAGGCCTCAGCAGAGGATGCTGCCACAAGCCGTGAGCCCGGCCGTGAGTGGCACCAGCCCTCTTCCTGGGTGAGACATCAGAGGTGGTGAGCCATCATCTCCGGGTAGCCCTGCTCCTTCTAGAGGCATCTCTCAGGCAACAGCCCAGTCACTCAACTGCCCCTCACCTGCCAGTGGCCTGCAGGGTGCTACAGCCGCTGCAGCAGTGGCCCCAGGAATCACAGAGGAGGCCCCACGGAGGCTGAGGGACCCGGCCTGGTCTCCGGGTCTCCCTTCATGCACTTACTCCTCCTGTGTCCTGAGAAAAGCAAAGCAGACACATCCAGACCAGGTTCCTGTGTGTGTTTGGTGCACAGCCCACACACAGCCCACATGCAGACCACATATGGCTCACATACAGACATGTATGATTAACATGCACAGCCCACACAAGGTCCACCTGCAGACCACATATGGTTCACACACAGACGAGGTATGGTGCACACATGGTCCCCCACACTATCTGGCATAGCCCCCACACAGCCCCAGCACCCCAGCCTGCACATGAGGACCATCGCTGAGTGGTGGCCTCGAGCTGTGCCTTAGCTGCCAATGAAGAACGGGTGGAGATCACACAAGGAGAGGTGTGTCTGGCTCCAGAGACCGAAGGCTGCCCTGTGCGCAGCCAGAAGTGGAAATGGGGCTGCCCAGCGCTCTTCCCTCCTTTCGGGAGCCAGGACTCCCAGGTTCTCATGCCGATCCTCGTCCCCGAAGTTCCAAGTCCCACAAAGCACATCAGAGCCCTGCCAGCTCCTGGACCGCTGCCCCAGCTCCCTTCTCCCAAGTGCTGGCCGTGGGAGAGCAGGACCATATGCTCCTTCCTAAGAAGCCGCCTCGCACCCGTAAGATGATCTGGCCCCTCTCCTCCTGCCAGTGTTCCATGCCAAGTTTTCCCAGTGTGGTCCAAATGCATCCTTGCTTGCCGTGCCATCTCAGGAAAGAGGAGGAAAAGGGCAGACATAGAATGAGGAATAGACGCTGCTGAGGCTGTGTGGGCTCACTCCTGGCTTCTCTGGCTCTACTTGACCTCATCCACCTCTGTAATCCCAGCCTGCAGACCTGGATGGAGATCAGTGTGGCCATGTCCCCGGGGGTAAGCTGCACTCAGGGCCAGTGGGCTGCAGGGTCAGCAGTAATGCTGGCCAAGTAAGAGCACTCAGGGCAGAGACGACAGCCCTGTGCAGCTCCTCTAGCTCCCCAAGGGGCTGGAAGGACTCCGGGAAAGACTCCAGTTCTAGGAGGCTCAGCGGCCATGGGTCTGAGACACAAGAAGAGAACACGGCAGGCATCAGTCACTGGAGAGCAGTGGGGCCATGGGAGGACAGGCTCCCGTGCGTGTGAGGGGTGGCCAGGCCCACGCACGCTCCCCCGGGCCCACATCCAGCCAGATCCCTGCCCAAGGTCTCAATGAGGACAGCTCCCATTAGGAAGAAAGGAAGGTAGCAGGTTATAAGCTCAGAGAGTAAACTTGAGAGGGACCGCTTTGTGCCAGAGACTAGACCAGCAACTTGCATACAGTCTAAGGTCTTCACAGGGTCATGAGTGTGAAAAACGGAGCACTGCCAAAGAGAACGTCGCTCTGGGACTTTCACAGGGGAGTCCAGGGTGAGGAGTTGTGGCTGTCTGCCCACAACTGGACGTTAGGACACACCAGGAGTGCGTGTTGTTTAAGAGCAGGCTGTACAGTGGCTGGGGCTTGGGGGCACACTGGCCTTTGTGGGCCTGACCACTCAGTCGATGCATGTGCAGCAGGTGGGAAGCACAGCAGGGAGGACTAACGTGGTCTCCACTCAGACCACGATGGCCACGGTCAGACCCCTTCCACTCTTCCTGCGTATGTCCTGGAGCCTGAAGCCAGGAGCAGCGCAGCTCCTAATGGCCGCTTCCTGGTCCCAAGTGGCCAGAATCTGCCCAGGCCGGGGAGGGGCTTTCCTGACATCCACTTCCCCTAGCTTGGCTTCTGCAGCCTCAGGAACAAGTGAGGTCCCAGGGCCCCGTGCTGCTGAGGGACAGTGTGCTGGTTTACAGTGACCTGTCAGGTAAGGCCAAGGGAATTTCAGTTAGTGAATACACACTGGGTGTGCACAGGCAAACACGTGCATGCACACGTTAGTGTACTTATATGTCACATGTGCACAAGTACACACACCCACTCACACTCAGGTGGGTGGATACACCTGTGCAATAATGTACATGCAGAGTCACTGGTACATATCTACAGTGTACATATGTGTGCACCTATACACATGCAAGCTCATAGATACACATAAGTACAGCACACGCACATGCATACCCAGGCTCATGAATACAACCTGTGCAGCACATCCATGCACATGCACATCTATGGATACATACATGCAGCACACACACATACACATAGGCTTTGGGACACACACACATGCAGCACACAGACAGATCCATGTTCAGAGGGAGCACACAGAAGCCACAGCTGATCTACATGTCGTTGTGAATATAATTACATTTCTGGACATGTCAGTATGACTATTCTGTAAACATGTGCCTTGCTACGTGGAAAGCAGGGATGAGATTTATAATTGCAAATGAGTCAGTGCTGAGAATTTAAATTCTTATTTTGCTTGAAATTCAACACCAGATAATAACAGTGCCACTTGGGCCGAACACATTTCCGCATTCCATTAAAGCAGGAGCCATCGTTCTGGCTGGCACCCCGCAGCCACCCTCCCAACCTACATAGGAGCAGTGGCCATGGAACGAGGCCTGGGAGACCCTGTGGGCGGGAGGAAACAGCAGACCTGGCCATAGTTTTGTGGCCCCAGTGGCTGTACCTGGCTGTCCCAGGCCTCTACTCAGCCACAGCCCCGGCGGCCAGGGAGGGTGTTGGAGCCTCTGGACTCCTCAGAAGCACCCTGCTTGCCTAGGAGCGGAGCTGACATGGAGGGCCCTGACATTCACCTCCCCACCAGAAGCCAGGATCTGCCCTGTGGCACTGCGGGACAGTGGCCCTGGCCTGGAGATCGCAGGCTCTGGGAAAGGCACAGTCCTGGCCATGGATGCCTTGCAGCACGATGTTACTCAGGTCCCAGCCACTGGGAAGACAGAGCAGCCCCAGGCAGTATGAGGGCTGGGGAAGGGCAGGGTTTGCCCCAAGACCACCGAGGGATCACCTCTGATGGGCAGACCACTGAGTCTGTATACAAGCCCCGTCCCCTTGGGTGCCTGGTGAGGAGCCAAGTGCCTGTTCCTGTGCAGCTGTACCAGGAGTCAAGTCTCCCCCATGCCCCTAGCCAGGCCCAAGGGGCCTCATTGCAAAGGTGCCCACGTGCTAAAGAGGGCAGCCTAGCCTTGCCAAACCTCCAGCACCCAGCACTGGCTGGCTCAGACTGGGACTCCCACATCCTCCCAAACCCTGGCCCGCAGAGGCAAAGGGAGACGACCTCGAGAGGGCTTGGCTGCTAGCTTCCGATAACCCTCACATGCTTCCTTAATGTTCCCTGAGCAGTTACTGTCCCAGGAAACCTCCTTTTGAATGTTTCTGAGGTCCTGATTGCTCACCTGAGCCGGGGGCTTGAGCACAGCGTTCTTGGTGTGGTGAGGGCAGAAACCCTCCCTCAGCTCAGGCCCACCCCACCCTAGCTTGTGCTGTGTGTGGGTCGGGGCCCTGAGCAAGACACACCCAACCAGACCCTCTAGGTCAGTGTGGCCCACAGCCCAAGCACTGAGTCTGTAAAGGAGGCTGGACATAGCGAGGGAAGGCAGAGGAATCAGTAGGCTGCAGGTGCTCGGCTGCCAGGACAGTGGGCCATGGAGGGACCCGCACCTCCCATTCTCCAAGGCGTTTGCTATCTGAGCTCAGGCACCATTGTCCCTCCACCCTCCAGCCCCACATCCCCGCTCCCCACTCTCCCCCGCCCCAACCCTATCCAAGGGGCCTATCCCTAAGACCCAACCCTATCCCTAAGACCTCAGCTGTCCCGGGCATGCTGTGGCATCCCAGGAGAGGAGGGGGCGGTGGGGAGTCGTGCCCCCTGGAGACAACAGTGATAACCTGGAGAAGTACCCTCCAGGCCTCAGTCTGTGAGATAAATGCTGTCCAAGAGTAGACTCGGGTTAGTGTTAGCAGCTCAGATCCTCGAGAGTGGAGGCTGAGTCTTCACACCTCCTCTTGGCCCAGGCTGAGGAGACGCTGGTGGGAGCGGAGCGGAGAGCTTGGCACTCTGTAGAGCGGAAATCTGGACTCCACCCATTGACTGCTGACTCAAACCACAGGGAATTCACACCTGCTGGAAATGTAGAGCTGCTCTCGCAGGGATGGCATCCCGCGGAGAACCCGAGCCAGGCCTGACCGCAGCATCCCAGAGCTGGTGCACAGCTCTGCCTGGCTTGGTGGCTGGAGGATGTCAGAGCTGAGACCCTCGTGGTGGTAAGGTGGAGGCTGCTGCCCCCACTATCAAGCTACATATTAAGAAAGACGGAAGAAATGGCAGGGGACAGAATACACCCTCAGAAAGAACTTCCCTGTAAGTCCCACACAACAGAATTAGTCACATAACCACACCTACCTGCAAGGAAAATTCAAATAATAGATTTATAAGAAATGGGAAGAGAACACTTGTCCAGTAGGCACATGCCAACCTGCTATGCCAAACCCACATCAGCCTGTGTCCTGCTCTCCAGGCAGCCCTCAACTGTGACAGGGGTCCAGGGTCATGGCACCAACGTCTGGAAACGGATGCCCAGCATGCCAGCGCCAACATGTCCCACCAGCCCTCCAGAGAAGGGACAGAGACAGAGAGAGACCCACACAAAAGAAGGCGGGGCAGGGGCGGGGATAATGCATTCTGGAGCTAGAAAAAGCACCTTGTGACTTCTCACTGTAAAGAAATGTGAAAACAAATTCAATATCAATGAGTTTCTGATGCAGTGACACAGTAACAAAGTGATGCAAAAACAAACAGAACTGAAGTAAGACCATCAGGACACTGATAACTTCCACATAGTAAGAAGGAGATGCACAACTGACATAGCTTCCTTCAGACCCTATACTCTCCGTTTCTTCACAAAGCAGCCCACGTGGGATTACAGAAGTGGTCTGTGTGCGAGGCGTCAGGAAACAAACAGAAATGGGAAATGGTTTTTCTTCCTACGCAGAGGCCACTGTCCGGGGCAGTGTGTGTCCCGCTCTTCTCCGTAGGTTTTCTTCTTCTGACATCGCCTGCCTTTTTCTCAGGATCATTCTGAAGTTTTCTGAATTGGCCCAAACCCTCCCTCAGGGCTGCCGTGCTGAGAGCAAAGCCCAGTGGGCACCATGCAGCCACCACATCTCCAGGCATCCTCCCTGCAGCGGCTCCTTCCCAGCAATGCAGACTTAGAGAGGCCAGGGACATCGTCCTGCAGGACGCCCAGCCCTGGGCCCTCCTTTGGCACGATGCCGGAAGTGCTTGAGCAGACCAGGAAGGCCCCTGAAACACAGCAGAAATGGCATACTGCCAGGTCTGACGTGGAACTGTTCTCTGGGAAACTGGATGAAAGCACCTAAGCCTGCCACGCATATTGGTTCTGCTGTCAAGGATGAGGATGGGAGCTTGCGACAGCCACGGGTGTGGGCACCAGGAACCCCTGAGAAACCAGCACCCACTGCAGAGCAGCCAGGCCGAGCACGAGCCAGGGTCCAGAGGAGACACACCTGACCTTGAGCCGAAGCCACCATGCATGGTGAGGCAGATGAGGCATCTGGCTCAGGAGTCAGGAGGAAGCCAGCAGAGGACACGCGTGTTTGTGAGGGGCCCCGAGTGTGCAAAGGCAGTGTGAAGTTTCACACTCCTCGTATGCAGATTTCCAAGGCCTCCACTCAGATCCCCTCGTTACGGCGGCCGGGGGAGATGTCGCGCCCTGAGCCCTTCACTGTCCTCTTCTCACCCTAGATTCGGGATGAAGGTAGCTCCTGACTGAAAGCCCTGAGGTGGTCACACCCTCCTGAGCCTCTGCTCCTCCATCACATGTGACCTACGCAGAACAGCGACGTCCCCTCACACAGGTGGCCAAGCGACCGTGGATGTGCATCTCTTCACTGTCCCAGGCCTGTGAGGTCTCTGTCATGCACACAGCTCAGGCTTCCCAGGGGAACAGGAGGGATTTGGGGAGCACCTTGTTCTTTGGGAGGTAAGCACCGGGCCAGGGACCGGAGACTCTTGTGCTATTGCCTGTTTTTACTTTTGAACAGGATGTGTGTGTGCATGTGTGTGCATGTGCGTGTGTGTGGTGTGTGTGTGTGTGTGCATGTGCGTGTGTGTATGTGTGTGTGTGTGTGTGTGTGTGTGTGTGTGTGTGTGTGTGTGTGTGTGTGGTATGTTCACAGAGCTGCAGGGCCTTGGCACTGCATCCACACCACACACACACACACGATGCCTCCGCATGAGACTCCCGGAAACCAAGCAGGATTGTGGGGTGCCCAAGCCAGACAGGCACTGCGCCCCAGCTCTGCACACAAGCTGGGCTCATTTGGATCTGCTCAAGTGGCCAGGGCTCTGCATCTGCCCAGCACCCAGAAGCTGGGGCAAAGCCAGACAGGTTAAGTGTTTTCTGATGGACTGCGTGGTGATGTGCAGCAACTGCTCTCTGTCCAGGGGCTGAAATGTGATTACTTTTTTATCATGAAGTGAAATCCTTTCCCCTGCAGTCAAGTGAGGTTAAATCTCTTTAAATCTTAATAGACTGCAGCCCCTCTCAAAGCAGCTCTGGCTAGTGATAACCATGGCCTGGCCTCAAGGGCATAAAGGTGAGCTCATGGAGGGGACAGGTGTGCTGGGGATAAGGGGGCGGGGGTTGGGGACACATCCTAGTTCAGGTGGCTATGAGGACTAGGGTAGAGGGGACCACAGGGCTGGTGCCACCCGCAGCCTGGGCCTTGGGGAGCAGGGTGAACTGGCACCTGCAGAAAGGGCTTGGGGCCCCTCACCCACCTCCCTCGGACCCCAGTCTTGCACAGCCCTGACTGCTGCCTCACTCCATCCATCTGTCCAGCCCATACGGTGCCTCCCTGTCCTCACAGTCATAGTGAGGTTCAAGGACAAGTCCTACAGGTTACCTGCCTGTGCAACAGAGGCCTGTGGGCACTGGCTCCTTTTCTCCCCACAGTGGGGGAGCCATAGGCATCGCTCCATACAAGGACGAGGAGCAGGGCCAGCTCCAATGCACAGTGTAAGCAAGCCAGGTGGCAGGAGAGTCCCACCCCGTCCTCTCTGTTCTCTTTGCTGCGGTTCCCGTCATGGTGGCCCCGATTGCCTCCCTCTGTCCTCTAGTCCCACGGTGCTCATACTCTCTGAAGCCAGAGTGTAGGCTGCGGGGCGGAGCTGGGGGCAGAGTCCAGCCAATCCCGCACTGACTCACGCAGCAGGGAGAATCACCTCGCGCACGCACCTGAGGACATCGAGGCCTCAGGCCTCGAGATGCAGGACCCCAGGATGAGGGAGAGCTGCTGCAGGGACCGTGGGGCAAGCAGTAGGGCCCCGCCAGTGGACAACAGGGGGCAGTGTCCCGCGTGCAGCCTCAGGTCACAGAAACGGCCCTTTGCAGGCAGCCAGCTCACTAGGGCTGTGTCTAGAAGAAGTAATCAGAATGAAATGAAAGGTGAATAAATGAAGCTCATAAATATTTCATCAGCACCTTAGGCTCTGCTGGAGCCCATGGATGGGGCGGGCTCCCGCCAGTGACTGGCCTCACTGTGGACCAGTCCCTCCAGGGCCCTCTCATGTTGTAACATGAGGCCAGCACCCAGGCCTTGGGGTGCCAGGGGTTTTCCTGCTGTAACAAGCATCTCTTCCTCTTGTGAACTTCTGAGGACATGGACCAAAGAATTTGGGATTTTCTAATATTGGTTAATTTCTCTCATTTCCTGGGCTCCTGGGCTCCTCCGTAGGCAGCTCAGGTCAAATTGATTTGCAAATACACTAGAGGCGGTACACAGCCACTGTGGGCTCCAAGTGTCCTCTCGGGACACTGGGACTGCCAGCACCAGGCACCCTAACCCTCCTCAGGGAAGGGGGTGAGCAGGGACCAAAGTGGGGTGCCAAAGAGGGACTGCCCCACTGCCCCAAGGAGCAGTCACAGCACCAATCAGAAGCCACCGGGACATCACCATGCTGGCAGGTGGTGACTCTGGCTCAGCTCCTGGGAAATGGTGTGTACTCACCTCCAGTGTCACCACAAGGTCACAGACAGAGGCAAGACCTTCCGCAGCTGGGTCCACACAGCTCTGGTTCGGGGCTGGAGCCTGCAGGCATGTGGGGATGGCCCGCCTCCGGGCACCCAGACTCTCACCGGAAGTAGTCAGGCTCAGTCTCCCCCAGGGTGGGGAACCTGGAGGGCGCCACCATGTCAGGCTCGCACAGTCACAGAAGACTGGGTGCTCAGTCTCCGATCACTCGTCCAGGGTGAGGTCACAGGCCATGTCCTAGGCCTGCGCAGCCCTCAAGAGCAGGAACGAGCCTCCCAGTCCACGGCTAAACCACAGCAGACTCCCTCCTGCTGCATCTTCTGACAGTGCAGCCTGGGGAGTCTTGGCCAGAACCATCTTGAGCAGCCCCTACACCTAACCCAGAAGGTGAAAGGTGCAGGGGAGGGGCCTTTGCTTTGTGGCAATAGAAAACATACAAGTATCTCTTTAAAAACACATTATGGTGGGGCCAGGGATTTAGCTCAGTGGTTCTGATGCCTGCCTTACAAGTGCAAGTTCCTGGGTTCGGTCCCTGGTAACCACATACAATAATGCCAGACGTGGAGACTCATCTGTAATCCCAGCCGTGGGACGCAGAGGCAGGGGGATTGCTGAGTCTGAGGCTGAGTTCAGGACCAGCCTCATCTACACAGCAAGACCCTGTCTCAAAAAAAATTATGGTGGGGTACATCTGTAACCCCAGCTGCTTGGGAAGCTGAGGCAGGCCAATTGAGTTGAGGCTAGCCTGGGCAACTTATTGAGACCTAATATCTCAAAATAAAAAACAAAGGTCTGTGGTTTTTGCTTGGTGGAAGTATATTTGCCTACCATGCACAATGCCTGGGTTCAAGTCCAGTACTGCAAAAATTAAAAAGATGATGAATGCTGTCAAGCTTCCATCTGTGCCTCCATGGAGGAGAGCTTCGGGATGGTTCTCCACGTACCCAGGGGTGAGAACCCATGCACACCGTGGGGCACACACACGCATGTACGTGGTGAGTCTGCTGACATCCGAGAAAACCTGTGGCGAGGTCGTTTTTCCTCAGTGTGAAGCAGCAGTGACTCCACAGCAGCTCCTTCAATTATAAACAAAATTAAGCCCCTGCCCCAGGCCCCACCCCCTGAAGAGCAGGCACATGGCCACCAGCTCTGTCCCTAGCCTAGCATCCACCAGAGAGGGGAGCAGCTGGAGAACTCAGATCTGGGCATCAGAGGGGGTTCCCCAGTCATCCTGGGTCTAGGGGTGCTGCCCTGGCAGGAGTGCAGCCTCCCCAACTCACACATCCAACCTCCCACACCCCCCAGACCCTGCTTCCTGGCTTGGGCAGCACTGCCATCTAGTGGGCATGACAGGTTCTGCAGGTCTGAGGTCCTAGGCGCCCACCGCTCACCAGACCCCCCTGGGTGGCACAGGGTCAAGTTGCAGCACAGATGGCAGTCCAGCCCCACCATACAGACCATGAGGGTTGCTGGGGTCGCTCTTCCATGAGCTACATTCACTCACTCAGGACCCATCCACCCAAGACCTTGCCATCCAGGAGCCGTCCAGCACCCCCACACCCCCCAGTTCATCAGGGGTGCAGCCAGGTGTGCTCCAGATGACATCCTTCAACTTTGGTAGCTGCAGAGGTTTCCAGGGATGTCACAGGGTTACACGCTCAGGGTGGAAGCACGAGGTGATCCCGATTCCTTGGAAACTGCTGGGCAGTACCAGAGCCCCACCCTTTGGAAAACCACACACTCATCACCGTCTGTCCGCTACCTTTGCCCAGGGGGCCTGCGGAGGGCACTCGCCCCTCCCTCTGCTGCTGGCCACTGGCAGGGGGCAGCTGAGCAGGAGGACAGGACCCGTGCTGCCCAGGTTCTGGGCTGAGTGCCGGGATCTGGGTTGCGTCCTCCATTCAGCTCTCTGTGCCTACAGCTCGGGGAAACAGGTCTGGAACAGGCCACGGCCAGACTGCCAGAGACCCAGGTGTGCGTCCTCTGCCACTAGGTGTCACTGTTGCCGTACTCCTGCCTCAGCAGGCACGAGCTTCCCTCTAAGGGCCTTGGACCCTAGGAGGGCCCTGATCCTGTGCTGCAGGCTCTAAGGGGATTCTTGGTCCCCAAGTCCCAGGCTGCAGAGCATGGTGACACGATGTGGCCTGGCCTGGTTTCTCACGAGGGCTATAGGCAGCACCAGTGTGACTGTCCTTCCCCAACCTCCCCACCTGAGGACAGGGGTCACAGGAGCCACTCTGGGTGCTGTGGCTCGGGGTCCCCGTCCTCCTGGGGGTCAGGCACTCTCCCTCCACCCGGGGGTGAGCCATAGGGCCAAGCACCATCAGGAGTCTATGTTCAGAGCCAAGAGGGGAGAACAGGATTTGCGGGACTGTGAGTGGGCTGGGGTAGAGTCAGGGTTTAGAGTTGGGATTAGGACTACAGTATACTCTTTATTCTTCCTCCCCTTTGCCAGGAGAGAGAGAGGCATAAAGGAAGTGTCTGGGTGCTGCCAGCGTGGAGCATCTGCTATGTTTTGGGGGATCTCCGGGATTTTCCCAGGAGCTAGAGAAGGATGCAGCCCTAACCCCTGCTCCGGTGCCCCCTCAGTCCTGCCCGCTGACCCCACGGCCTCAGGTCCTCCTCTCTGTCCCAAAGTGTCCTCCTGGTCCTCACCGGTGCCCTTGTCCCTTGTCCGTCCTCTCCCTTGGAGCCCAGAGACCTGACTTTCCATTTCTGGCCGCTCCCTTGCAACCAGGCCAGCAGCTGCCTATTAAATTCCAAGGCCAAACCACAAGCAGCAAAGAGCAACCACGGGTACGCATGGCCCGTCCTCCTCCCAGGCCTGGCCCCTCTGCAGGAAGCCCAGTGGAGTTGAGGCATGGGGAGTTGGGGTGAGGGGGAAGCTTGGGAGGAGTGGCAGCCGCAGTGGGCCGAGACCCCACCCTACTTCCGGGTCCGGGAGCCAGGTGCACGTCCACAGGTCTGGGTGACGACCATAGTGAGTTACTCACCCAGAAAAGGGCACTTCAGAGGCCAGAGACCAGAGGGAGCATCAGGCTGCCGGGCTGTCAGGCACAGTGCTTCCTCCAGCTCTCCATGCTGGAGTCTGGGTCCTACCAGCACAGATGGGGCCACAGCTGCACCGGGACGAATGCTGGGAGGAGCAAGGGGTCCTGGGCCCAGCAGAGATCATCACCCTGCTATGTGCTCACCCTCTGCAGAACTGCCACAGGACTGCACTCCCAACGTGTCTCAAAAATAGACCCGGCAGAATCTGCTGACACGTTGAACACAGGAAAAGAAGGGAGTCGGGGAGGACCAAATCCATGCCTCTGTTCCCCAAGACGGCAGGGCAAGACAAGGGTTCTGAGGAACACTTGCCCGGGCAGTAGCACGTGTGCCTGTGGGAGACTCTGAGCCTGCGTCTGCAAGACCAGCTAAGGAAAGTAGACAGCCCGGCCTCTGCCCCATAGCAGCAGAGGGGACAGGGCAGAGAGTCAGAGACAGAAGGGCAGAAATAAAAAGAGAGACAGACAGAAATGGAAACACACAGACAGAGGGACAGAGATGGCCAGGGATGGGGAGAGAGGCATAGAAGGGAGAGCAGTGGAGAGGAGAGACAGAAATATGACAAGAGCGATAGAGAGGCAGAAGCAGAGATAGGGAGACAGAGATGAGGAGGCAGAGAGGAGAGACAGAGACAGCCTCCAAGAGGCGATCAGAGGGCTGTGTCTCTCCACTGAGCAGCTCTCAGGCTGTGAACTCACTGCAGCACAGACAGCCGCAGGGCAGGCAGAGCCGTGTGGCTGGAGGGGTGCAGCAAGGACATGTCTGCAGGGCGTGTGCCCTAGAGTCCCAGGACCCCAGTGGGGACTGCTGTGGTCGTGGTCTCAGAAACACACAGGAAATCCCTGCACCGGCAAGTGTCAGGGCCGCAGCATCAACTCGACCCAGCATCTCAAACGCTGTTGCCAAACTGCCCAGCAGCTGTGGGCTGCTCGTCTGTGTCGCAGAAAGCACCATGGCCGCATGACAGTCATGACCCTGTCCTGTGCCTGGTTCTGTACTGGTCAGCCATGGACCTCAGGTTTTTGCCGCCAGTGTTGGAATGTGCTTTTGTAATGACCCTGAGGAGAGACCTTGGGTTAAAGAGAGGATAGGGTGTCCACGTCGTTACTGCAGCGTGCTGGATGCAGCGGGAGGTTGCTGTCAGAGACTAGGCCAGCAGGTGCTCTGACTGTGCAGGGGCTGTGGGTGCCATGCTGGAGGAACATGTGGGGAGGGGGTCTCCGATTGACCCACAGGTCTCAGCTGGGGACTCTGGGGGCCCTGTCCAGCTGAGACATCTAGACACTGAGGAAGGGCACAGACAAGTAGACTCTTGAGCTGAGTCCACAAGGGGTCTAGGCTGGTGACAAGAACATGTTACTTGGAGCCATGAGATGAGACAAGATGCTGAGGAATTAATGGTGCTGGCCATTAATTGTAGCCCACAAGTTGGCATAAAAACCCATAGCCCTGGCTGTGTGGTTGTGTCCTGCCATGGGGTCTGGGGCACTTACCTACAGCTTCTCCCCTGCCTGTCCCATAGCAAGGTCTGTGCACAAGTCCCTGAGACACAGCCTGCCTCTCCCTCGGGAGTAGCTTGGAGCCACATGGGGAACACAGCCCCTAGGGCTGGATTTTTTTGTTTGTTTGTTTTGTTTTGTTTTACTTTTTTGAGACAGGGTCTTGCTTTGTAGTACAAACTGGCCCTGAACTCCCTCAGTCACTCAGGTCAGCCTCAAACTCATAGCAATCCTCCTGCCTCTGCCTCTGGAGAGCTGAGATTACAGGCATGAACCACCACGCCCAGCACTGTGGTATGTGATACTGGGGATCGAACTCAGGACCTTTTACTTGCCAGGCAGATGCTGGGACCACTGAGCTAAATCCCTGGTCACAGGGCTGGGTCTTCAAAGTGGGGCAGGGACAGTCTGTCACCTGCACTCTGTCTGCACCTGAGGAGATGACTCCTCTGCTGAGGAGCCAGATGAGGCTGAGTAACATCTTCAAAATCCAGGGATTTATCTCAGTGGTTCTGGCACCTGCCTTGCAAGCACAAGGCCCTTAATTTGATCCCCAGTAACCACTTACAGCAATTCTGGGTATGGTGACTCACACCCACCAGCAATCAGTACCACATATCACAGTGCCGGGTGTGGTGGCTCATGACTATAATCCCAACACTCAGGAGGCAGAGCCAGGAGGATTTCTGAGTTCAAGGCTGAATTCAGGGCCAACCTGAACTACAAAAAGAGACCTTATCTCAAAAGACTAAAAAAAAAAATTAATTCTAGCCCTCATTTTCATTGACCCACCTTAGATCACATGTTATCTATAAGCCAATCACAACATCCAGAGAGATGAGAGCAAACAGAAGCCAATGAATAGCAGGAAATATTGGGTCAAGGAGCTGGGGTTGCCCCAGGAAGCAGCAGATGCAGCCAGGTGCACATGACGACTGTCCACAGTGGAGCCCCACAGATGGCAGCGTCCCCAGGGTCAGTGATGTCTTCAGCAGAGCCCGAATCACCTCTGGTTGCCACATACCTGCTCTGCCACTCACTGTGCAGTTCTTAAGCTCTCTGCACTTGCTTCTCCATCTGTACAATGGGCCAGCAACAGACCTGACTTGCAGAGGTGCATGCGGACCTGATGTTAGACCTGACGTGGCTGCCTGCCTCTAACTGCTGCTCCTAGTGTGGAAACCTCCCAAAGTGGCCAGTTCCCGTGGAAACAAGTGAGGCCACCCTATAGAAGCCTCCCAGAGGGTTCAGGGAGGAGGGGCAGGCTGCAGCTAGGACGATCAAAGCCCCTTAGCAATGGGTGGAGGAGCCATGACAGGTCTCCAGCAGGTGGTCAGATCCAGCTTCCCCAGCAGTCTCCTTCATGCCTAATTAGGTTTCCTTGTAAAGAGATAAAAGCCTGCTATTTTGTATAGGGGAGCGTCTTTTCAGGACTGAGCTCTTGGAAGGGGGAGCTGCTGGGTGGGTGGAAAGAAAGGGCTAGCATTAATAGACTTTGGAATAAAATCCTGACAGCCCCAAATTGATTCTGCAGCCTGAGAAAATTGAGTGCAAAGGGAATTAGATTTATGCACTGTTAAATGTAACTGCCTCTCAGTATCTGTACCAAAAGCTGTTAAAATGCTAATCTTTAGAGATGTATGGAAATTGTGTGTGAATAGACCAGGGACCATGCTGGGGAACAGGCTTCCTCTGTGGGAGACATATAAAAGAGGACATGATTATTATCAATAATCTATGATAAACATGCTGTGTGGTGGGTGGGATTTAATCAGAGCTTCTGAAGCCCACACAGACCACGGACTGGCGCCCTGGTGGCCTGGCAGCAGGTGGATGTGGGCAGGGAGGGCACCACTGCTGTTCTTCCATCAGCCGAGCTAGAACACTGCTCCAGAAAGAACCTCAGATCTGCTCCTCGCTGGGATGCATCAGCCTGAGGCTTTGTACCACCTGAGTCACAGTCCTCTCCCCGGAACCAGAAGTGGACGGGCAGACCGTGTGGTGTCAGCAGAGCGCACTGATCAGGCTGCGTAACAAGCAGCCCCTGCACCTGTGCAGAGCTCATCCAAGCTGATATCCGCTCTGCCACGTGTCATGTGGGTCAGGAAGTGGCATTGCTCGTTGTGACCACTGGCTACCAGGCCTAGGCTGACCTGTGTCCACGGTCAGAAAAGTCAGTCCACACAAGACCTAGCATCCAGAGATGGGGTGAGACCTTCCATGTGTGTGGCAAGGTCGGCTTGCAGGGCTAACTGCTCTTTGCCCTTTGTCTCCTCAGGCAGGAGGACCCCAAACAGATCCCAAGCTGCCCCTGGGGCCTCTCCACCAGGTGCGCCTCAAATGTGGGCATAACACACTTACTGTCTGTGCTGGGTACAGCAGCTTCACACACTAGCTGTGCGACAGGCATGGGACAAGGACAGCAATTTCCTCCAACGTGCTGTACATTGGACAGGGGACAAGGGCTGCCCTAGTCCCAGGAGCTACAGAGACACATGGCAGGCAGGTCAGCCGAGGGAGACCCCGCAGGAGCCAGCCCTCTCCAGTCCAGATCTGGTTCCCACGGGAACCTTTGCCTCTGAGGCCTTGGTTGTGCCCCTGACATTTCTTGATTTTCCACAAAGCTAATTGGTTCTGCATTTGGGATTGAGGCTGGGGATTCACCCTCCACGGTGTGTGCCATGATTCTGGCTATGCCATGGCCAGAGGCGGTCGTGCCACACTGTTCTCTGGCCTCAAAAGGGTGTGCTTGGTGCTCACAGCCTCCATGAGCCTCGCCAAGCTCCTGGTCTGAGTTCGGCCTTCGAGCACAGACTACACCTCCCACTCGCATCTGAAGACTCCTTGTTCCCGACCACCACCAGTGCCCAGCACCTCCTCCTGCATACCCACCTTTCCTAGAACTGAGTCTGAGGGATGGTGTCATGCCTGTGTGGATCTACCTGCTGAGACCTGCACCCCTGCCTAACTTGGCACACCTGTGTTATGCCAGTGTGAAGTTCGACTCCAGTGCTAGTTGGTTCCCCAGCTCCGGGGTCCTCCATTTGCTCTGCAGGCTGCATGGTGGTGTTCCACTCACCCTCCACATGCTGCCTGGTGAGTTCTGCATCTGAGCCTCCTCCCTCAGCTCCCCTGATGCCGCTCCAGCGGCTGCAGTGCAGACTCACCCCCCTCCACCTTCTGAAGTGGCACCATGAGGCTGCTGCCCCGCAGCTGAGGACATGGCACTCTCGGGCTCCAGTCCCATGGTCTTGAACCTGCTCAGTTCTGCTGTGTAACAGGCAAGCCCAGGCCTGCCCAACCACCAGACTCCTCCTCTAGCTCCCGCCATTACCACAAGTGCTCAGAGGAAGCGCCTGGTCCCCCCAGGGGAGCCTCTGACAGACCTGGGCCAGGGCTAGGCCGGAAAGGGGGCTCGGCAGGACGGTTCGGCCTTGGAGATTCTGCAGGGTGGGGCACACCCTCCAGTTCTGGGTGCTCATGAGCAGCCTCAGCCCCCAAGAACTCAGAGAGCAGTGCCCCTCGCCAGTCCTCAGCACGGGAACTCTGGATGTTCTGGAGATGTTCACAAGGTGGCCGTGTTGACAGCTACTAGGGCAACAGGTTTCACAAAATTCTCCTGACCGTACAACCCCGCGTGTGAATGTCTACTCCAAGCTCATGGGGAAGTTTAACCCTGCTTCAGCCCACCAGGCTTGAGGGCTCAGCACCCTTCTACTTCCTGCCAGGGAAGGTGAAGCAGGTAGGTCTCTGCAGACCAGACGCTACACTTACACTTTGACCTTGGACTTCCTCGACCCAGAACTGTGAGAAAAGATATTTCCATTCGCTATAAATCACCCAAGTGCACTGTGTTATAGCAACAAAAATAGACAAAAACTCGTTTAAAATAGGTGGAGTTTATTGTATATAATTTATAGCCCCAGTAAAGTTGATTTTAAAAACAGGTTGCTACATTGAATACCAAACTGAGGAAGAGTGGAGGAGGAGGAGGAGAGGAAGAAAAGGAGGGCGGAGAGAGAGATGGGAGGAAGAGGACACAGCCCCGAGCACCAGGTTCACTTTCACAGCCTGTGCAGACCAACACAGGGCGCTGATGGGAAGTCAGCTACCCGGGTGGACACAGGGCGCAGCTGGTGTCTTAGTTACACTCATGTTGCGGGGACGTAGTAACCGACACTGACAGATATAAGCAGGAGAGGTATACTGTGACTTACAGTGTGTAGGGGTTTCAGGCCAGAGTCAGCCAGCACCAAGGTAGGCGGCCCATCAGAGGGGACTGGTGGAGGAGAGATGGCAGGAGGCGGAGAAAGACCAAGGGAGGAGGAGGAAGAGACGCTTCCTGGCCAGGCCCCAGCACCCTGCTTCTCAACTAGCTGCAAGTTCAGCAGTGGACTAAGCCACTGGCGAGTATCACAGCTCACAACCCAGTCACCTCCCACAAGCCCCACCTCCGAGCACATGAGGCTTTGGGAATCTGGAACCACAACAGCTGCAAGTCCTGTGGAGAGGACGGGAAGGCTGCTGAGTCATTAGCCCCAACACGGGGCAGCGTGGCACAGGCCAGGGAATGTTCTCCATGGAGGCTGCGCCAGACAGACATGATGCTCTGGACCCCACTCTGGGAGAAGGAAACGAGGCTCGATGCGGGAGACAAGGCTGCCAGGCCCCTCTGAGTCACTGTTGCTGGGGAAATTCACCCTGTGCCCTGGCCACACAGAGCCTCGCTATGCCATAGGAGCAGAGTGCCAGTGTTCCCAGGGCTCAAGATGGCAGCATCCAGGGCTCAAGGATCCTAGAGTCACATTTTCAGCTAAAAATCTTCACTTGTGTTCTTTCCTCATCTCTCCCAGGTGTGACGCCCAAGAGAACCCGGAGGCTCGATGGTAAATGTCTGTTTTCATGAGTGGATTAAAATGACCTGCTCCCTCCAAGTTAGAGTACAGGCAACCAAAGGTTAAGGTCGTGGCACTGAGTGCCGGTCCCCTTGTTAATTCCTTCCAGGTGTATAGTGAGCAGCCAGTTCTGACCTTGTGGGTAAGACAGCGCCAAGCTTGGCAGGCCGCCCACGGGGCTGGGCCGCAACCCAAGGTCTCGGCCAGAGCCAGTGTGACTCACAGGCCTGGTCCTCCTGTGCCAGCCCTGGCTGCAGACTCACTCTCACTGTTCTTTGCACTGCATTTTGAGTGGCTGCCCACCCTGCCGGTCACAGGGGACGACAGCTGGGTCATAGTCTCCATGCTCACTCTCCACAGCCACAGTTTGGAGTAAATGCACACCCATCTTGTGGGCATGTGTGGGATTAGTTTGACGCGTACCTACTATATGAGGCGGAAGCCCCGCGACATACGTGACCCTCAGAACCCACTAATGTGGCTTCAGGTGGGGATGAGAGCAGACTGTGCTGCCCAGAATGGCCTGGGTCGGCGGCTGCTATTCTTGTGAAGGAAACACAGAGAAGCCGAGAGTCACAGCCATGGCTTTGGACAGCTGGGTCCCAGAAGCTGAGAGAGGCTGGACACCTGGGCTGAACCTGCAGAGCCGGTCCTGATGCCAGGCCTCAGACCGCCACAGTGCCGAGCAGGGTGGGGGACCTGACTGCCAGTCGCAGTCAGGCAGAGCATGGCGTGATCCCCGCCGGCGTGTGCCGTCCAGTGCTGTCTCCTCAGGCCGCTCTGGGGTCTGGAACTAATAGAAACTTCTAGGTAAAGTACACTCCCTGTAGGGTCCCTGGCTCCTAAGAGCTCTCCTGGTGTGGAGCCTTCTAGAAAGCACATCCTAGAAGGCCTTGTAGTGACAGCCCAGGGGCCCCTATTGTGGCTGAGAAGAACCCAGACTGGAAGCGCGGCTGCTCTGGTGGGGTCATCCTGGAGACCCACGGCTTCAGGGGCCTCAGCACTTCCTAGGTCTCCAGATGGGGGAGGCCTGGGCATTTTCTCTGTGTCCCTGGAGTCATGGTCAGTTGGGACCAAGTGGCAGCCACAGCTGCCCCCAGGCCATCCTCCCCTCTCCACCAAGGCATCCTGCCAGTGGCCACCAGCAAGGTCTGAGTCACATAATTCCTGCCAACTCTGCCTCTCCAGACAGAGCAGGTTGCTCTTCCACGCAGAGGCTGAGTGAGGAGATGCCCACATACACATGTGCAAGCCTGTCACATATGGGTCCATGTATAGTCATATGTGCCCTGGGAACGTGGGTGTATGTGCATATGTATCCATGGATACCCTACTCTTTTGCGCTCAGGGCTGGTGGGCATGAGTATGTGTGCACAGGTGCATGTGCATGCAGTGTGCAGGGAGACACCTGCAGCTCTGGCTGCCACTTGCAGCTCTCCCTGCCTAGCTGGTCACCAACCACAGAAGGAGCCCCAGACACTGCTGTTAGCAGTCAGGCTGCAGGGTCTCCCTGAGTCTGCTGCAGGTGCCCACACACACACCTGGCACGACAGCCGCAAAGGTGTTGGCTCAGAGCCCCCATGGGTTGTCACCAGCTGGACACCTGGCCACTCATCCCAAGCACAAGCTTTGGGTCCTGCCTCTTCGTCACCTTGCTGTCGTCAGGAGTACCTCCCCTGGGATGTCGGCTGATGCCGCTAGGAGGGACAACAGGTCGCCTCTAAGTGGCCTCTGCCCTTGGATTCCTGCTTCCCTGAGCAGCCAGGCCCCTCTTTGGCTCAGGCATCTGGGAAACGAGCAGCCATATGACACATGTTGGCCAGGGTCCTCTCACACTGCCCTGACAGGGCAGAGATGCTCCCCAACCCCAAGACCACACCCAGGGAAGGGCGTGCCCAGCCTGCCCCACAGCATTTCCAGAGCTTCACAGAATGCTATTGTAACTTGTCCTTCACAAAATTACATTTATTTAACAAATTCCCTCTTCTGCCTGTCAGCATCTGCTCATCCCATTTATCTTCTGCCTGGCTGCCGCATCCCTCTTGTATCTCCTGCTTCTGGGAGGCGGGGAGAGGCAGCTAACGGACAAGTGATGAACAGACAGACAGACGGATGGATGGGTGAACAGATGCCCTCAGGGCAGAGCACATGCAGCCTCCTCGGCTGCCAGCTCCTCTGAGCTGGTTGGACCCTCACTGAATGTACTATGTAGGGCCCAGCCCACACACACAGCACAGCCTCACACCCAGCCCAGCCTCCCGTGCAGTGTGCCAAGGGGAGTGGACCAGAGACACAGGCTGGGGACAGCCAGCACTGGAGGAGAAATGAGGGGAGAGGACAGGAAGCCGGGCACCTCTGGGGCTATGTGTGGGCCTCAGAAGCACCCATCGCTGCCACAGTCAAGTCCCTGTGGGCCCTCCTCGGGGTCCGTGAAAGTCCAGCCGTAGGATCCCCATGAGTGTCGAGACCCCTGCTGCCCAGCCTGAGGTCCCTGTGGGTCCATCCTCAGCGCTGTCCCCTCAGACCTCGTCTCAGGCCCGTCCAGGTCCAGCCTCCCGCCTTGGGGCTCTTCCCAGCCCTGCACTGCTGAGCCCGTCCCTGCCTCAGGAGGCCCCTCACCCTGCTCCTGACCTGCCCTGCTCCTATAGGGTGCTCTCGGCCTCCACAATGCAGCCAGCAGGGCCAGGCTCCGTGTGTGGTGGCTGTGCAGCCGGCCCGCTTCATGTGCAGCTGCTGGAGCTGGCACCTCCCTCGGCAGCTCTCTCATTAGGCCCGGCAGCCACTCGGGAACCCTAGACTCTGAAGAAACGTGAGGTCTCTCAGGGTTATAGAAAGCCCATGAAAGCAGATTAATCGTGAACCACAGGATCGGGCAGTGCAGTCCTGAGGCTTGTGGGTTTGGGGCTGAACTCTGGGACAAGTCTGATACTGGAGTTCTGGAGCCTGGCCTGGTCCAGGGCACTTCCCCGGCCCCTTCCTGAGAAGCTGCCCCCCAAGGGTGGCATGAAGCTCATTGGGGTTGAGGCTTGGGCACCCCAGCACAGGTGCCACCAGCCCACACCCCCACACCATACCCAAGGCACTCAGTTTGACAGATACAGTGCCACTGCCCAGCCAGCCTCCATGTCCCTATACAGCCATCCTCCTGCTACCAACACTTGAGCACTTGCGGCAGCGTGGGAGTGCCCCACACTGGGTAGAAAGACATGGACACATCGTGTGCAGAGGTGCAGCCCTACATGGGCAAGGAGCAGATACACGGAGCCCTTGGTCACAGCAGAAGTGCAGCCATGGGGTGGACACAGAGCTGTCTCCTCCCACAGGCTCTCCACTCCTGACTGTGGTTTTCACATGCTATTTAACATCATTCTAGTGAAATAAAACCTCAAGTTACCAGCAAGAGTTTTACTACTCACTTCTCCACAATGACAGAAGCATTGAATGTGGCCATTGAGCGCCAGCGCCATGGGGCCACCATGACCGTGTGACCTGCACCCGTGGCCCAGCCCAGCTGGCCTGCATGTAGAGGAGTGGCCCGGCTGGAGAAGGGCAGGCAACACCGCACTCGAGCCACAAGGGGACACAGGGCCAGCCATCTGGAACGGAGCTTGAGGTGCCATGGCCCTGATGGGAGATGATGCCCACTGGCAGGACAGTTTGCCACTCACATTCCTAGAGGAGGCATGCACAGCGCCACCTGGAGCCTGCAGGCCAGGCAGGGTCGAAGGGACGGCCATGGCAGCACCTTGCTGAGGTTGAGTGTGGCAAGTAGGGGCACACTACAGGGTGCTGGGTCCCCCACTTTGGGGTGTGGAGATGGTGGGTAAGTCACCAAGAGCTGGCAGAGGTTGGGGGTCATAGTGGCCTGGAGAGCGGAACTCCAGGATGGGTTCTTTCCATGGAGCTGGAGAGGCCGCTGTGACTATCCTGTGAACCAGCCTGCACAGTGGCACGGAAGCGCACATCTGGGACCTCAAAAGTCCTCCACTGTACAGAAAACGGCAAACGGGCAGGCTGAGAGCGGAAGGATGTGGTGAAGTCTGGTGTCGTGCATGGCAGCCACGCAGAAGACTGAGGTGGAGGAGCACGCTGCCGAGCAGCCAGCCCTGGGCTGGGTCTGTGCGGGGGCCCTGGGGCAGAGGAGTGAGGTTCAGGCCTGGCTGGGTTGATGAGTGCTGCTGTGTGTGGGAACTGGCCTGAGGGACCACAGCTGCGGAAGAGGCAGGCAGAGCCCTGAGAACACCTCCCTGGGAAAGAGGAAGTGGAGTCGAGCAGTAGAGAAGGGAGCAGGGAGCAGGCACCCAATCCAAGAGGGCGGGCGGGAGGGCGGAAGCTGCACTGTGCATGCAGGGCCGGGCCAAGGCCCAGGCAGGACCCGGGAGGGCTGCACCAGGACTGGTCCGAGTGGGAGGCGAGGCGGCCCTACGTCCCGGCTTTCCATAGTCTCCTTGGTTTTATCTTCAGCCTACTGTAATCGTCTCTTTCTCTCAAGCTTCTCTCACCTGTGTCCCCACCGCCCTGGTCCTCAGCAGCTTCCACCCTCTGCTCCGCAGCCTCGCATAGCCTCGGGAAAGCACCATTTCCATCTCAGATGACTGCTGCTATCCCGGTTCAGCCCTGTTAGGACACAAGATGGAGATCTCGTGTCCCCTACAGTCCTCTTCAGGAGAATATTTATTGCGGGCACTGAAGTCTTTTCTCTTCTCTTAAACATCAAATCTTTCCCAACAGGCAGTGCTTTTTTCCTGTTTCTTGTGCCTGCAGAGAATGGAACAGTTCTGGTTGGCGTCCTTCTGAGGGCTGAGTCATATTCCATCTAAAACCTTGTCAGGAATGGACCAGCTGGAGCCTGAGAAGAAAGATCCGTCAGGACTTCAGCAGAGAGAGAGCAGCACGGAGAACAGGTTCCATGATGGGGTCCATACCCGAGGACACACGTCCCTCCAGCCAAGCCTATTGTGACCAGAACCTGGGCCTGGCTGGTGGACCCTAAGCCCACTCGTGACACCTGATTTCATGGCTGAGTCAGTCATTCCACCCCTAAGGTAAAGACAGACCCAGGGTATAGGCCTGGAGCCAGGTAGGGGTGACCCTAGGGGCAGCCACAGTGGGTCCTTAGCCCCACGGCAGCCCCCCTCTTTTCTGGGCTAATTGCTTCCTTTCCCAGCAGCCCAGCCATCGCCATGACAACAGCCCAGCAGCTTTGCAGTCCAAGCTGCTGGGAACTTGGCACTTATTTCCCTGGCCACACCAGGACTAGCCCGTGTGTGGCCCTCAGCACTCCCTTTCAGTCTGGGGGTCCTTCTTGAGCTCACTCTTCTCACAGAAAGAGGAAAGAGCCTCAGGGAAGTCACAGTTGTGGGGGCCATATGCCATTTCTGACCCACAGTCCTCCACGCCTGGGTGAGGCGGGAGCAGTGACAGAGACAGGCGTTCTGCTCGCTCACCCTGGTAACCGAGATGGCTGCACACCTGCTCTGTGTGTCCCAGCTCTGTCAGGAGGCAAAACAAGGATGGACATGAACATATTTATTCCCCCTTCACACCTGGGGCTTCAGTCTCTCACATCTGCATCTCTGGCTCTCACACCTGCGTCTTCCAACCCCTCACACCTGTGTCCTCCGGCCCCAACCCTGAGTCCTCTGTCCCTTTACAAAGGGGAGTCCCAGGGGTGTAAAGTGCAGTGTGTGCGGTTCTCTCTGGTCTGTGGCTGGCTGGGAGCCACTGGCCAGGCCGGTGCATCTGAGGTCTGGTGCACTGCATTTCAGACGCAGCTCTCTCCCATGTCCGGGGCATGGAACATGAGGGCTGGAGCACAAGGCTCACAGCACTTCTTCACCTGGCCTAGAGTCTTCCAGGGACCTCGAGGCAGCCATGGCTGCACCTGCCCCTGCCTCCCATTGGTAGCTCAGCAACAGGAGCAGCTCAGACTCTGCCTGTGCGTCTTAGCTTACAGCTACAAGTTGAGCATGAGGCTTGGTAAAATCTTCTCCCAAGCCAGGTATGATGGAATACACCTGTAATTCCAGGTACTCAGAGACTGAGAGATCACAAGATCATGGTCAGGTTAGGCTACATAGGGAGACCTGTCTCACAATTTAAAATAAATAAAATTAAAATGGCTAGAGTTTAGTTCAGTGATAGAACACTTACTTGGTGTGCACAGGATCCTAGCACTGCAAAAAAAAAAAATCTCCCTTTTAGTTTCACTTTTCCTAGAAAAGTGAAGGTATTCATTCCAGAGGTATTCATTTTTTGGCTGGGGCTGAACACAGAGGCATTCTCTCTCTCTCTCTCTCTCTCTCTCATTCTGACAAAGCATCTTGCTAAGTTCACCACAAGGGCTTGAATTTGCAGTCCTCTTGTCTCAACCCTGAAAAGTGCTGGGATTATAAGCCTGTGCCACTGTCCCCAGAAAGTATTGCTCTGTATTGTGGAGATGTGTGTGTGTGTGTGTGTGTGTGTATTGGCTAGATTCCTATCACTGTGACAAAATTCCTCACATGCAACCTAAGGAGACAAGGCTTACTCTGGTTCTAGTCCACAGTGCAGTGTCATGATAGAAGGGGATGAGAAGACTCAGGAAGAAGTCTCCCTACTCTGCCAGCCAGGCCCAACCCCTCACAGCCTGCCCAGCTGAGGTCAGCGCCAGCACCACGCCCACCCAGTTCCCCCTGAAACAGGTGCCCTGGGGATCAGCCATCGGTACACAAGCCCCGGGAGACCACTTCCACTTTACCAAGACATAACTAACATAGCATTCGCTCTTCAGTCATTTTAGTGCACCAGCTGTGCTCACAGAGTTGCAGAACCTGAAATGGACGAGCAGCAACCCCTCTCCCCTCCCTCACCACACCCTTTGGAAACCTGAACTCTACCTGCTGCTCCCAAGATGTGCTGATCTGGACGGATCATGTAAGAGGAATCACATGGATAATGAATTTGGGGAAAAAGTTCCACTTCTAGGGGCCAGGGATTTAGCTCAGTGGCACAGCACCTGCCTGGTCTTGAGGTTGACCCCTAGTGCCAAAAAAAAAAAAAAAAAATGAAGCCCCAGTTCTGGAGTCCCAACAGACCAGGAGTCCCCAGCAAAGCTGGGGAAAGGATGCAGAGGTTCAGGGGTCTCAGAAGCTCTGAGGATTCACAGGGACAAGAGCAAAGGAAAGGATTGGGCTTGCATGGCCGGCAGCGTCGGGCTCCTGGCCAAGCCTGAGCTGCTTGATCATATCTCCAGACAGGTTCTGCAGGTAGCTACCTTCAGAGAAGCCCGTGTGGCTTCGGGGCTGACCCGGCTCCTGGGAGATAGTTTCTCCTATTACTCAGGCAACAATGTCCAGTGTCATCATGGAGTGACCTTCTCTGTCTCTGCTTTTCCTGGAGTCTGAGGTAACCCAGGTTTAGGAAATACTGAAAACTTCTAGGAGACCTCTAGGACTCTTGGCAGGATGCTATAAAGCTGGTTGCTGATGTCCCTGCAAACCCTGATGATCCCTTATCTCAGTGTTCCCAATTTAAAGGGTCCACGGCAGGCGAGGCACATTTAGGGCTAATCAGACTCATATCACAGCAGCTCTGCAGTCCACATTTGCAGTGAACAGGCCAATGTGCCATGCTGACCCAAGTGCCACAGCAACAGAGTAGACAGACATGCATGGCAGCAGGGAGGACCTTTAGTGACCCACTAGGCCCTGGTAACTCACTACATGACATCTGTCCTCTTGGGTCCGATTCATTTCACTTGGACCAGGGACAGTGGAGGCTGGGGTCCTTAGGATGGAAGAGGAGATGTCCAGGAGGGTGTAGGACTCCCCTAGGTCAGGTCCATCCACAGGTGGGGACCTGTCCTGTTCCTGAGGCTGTCTGGGGCCAGAGGTGTTAGCTCACAATCTTTGGCCAGTTGGTAAGGAGACCACAGCTCCCAGAATACCCGACCCTGTGGGTTCCCAAAGAGTGAAGTTTGTATGAAAACCTGGAGGGAGAGACAGAGACAGAAAGGGGAGAGCTTGGCTCAGGGACCCACTCAGGCTCTCCCATGGAGGGACACAGGTGGCCGTGGTGTGCATCCAGCAGATGTCTGTGGTCAGAGCAGCCCTGGAGAAGAGGTAGAGGGCAGTGGAGGTGGGGAGCCCCATGCAGCTCTGTGCTCGAGCTGCAGCCTGTGAATGAAGGCTGAGAGGCCAGGCCTGGACAGCAGCCAGGCCGCGGGGAGGCCAGAGGAGGAAATGAGGCACCAGCCTCCCTCTGGGGGAAATCAGCTCCTTCCCGGCAGTGGCCATCACTCACCGGCACTGATCTTCACTGGGGACTTGGGGACAGTGGGGACACAAGAGAAGGATGATGCAAGCCACCTCCCGTTCCGGGACATCTCTGCTCTTCCTTTCAGAGCTGACAGGGAGAGAAACTGGGTTCTCCTCTGTGGGGCAGTGGCTGTGAGGGATCCAGGGCAGCCCAAGGACAGGGAAAGGATGGGGCGCAGTACCCAGAAAGCACCTCACTATCACTACTGTGATCATCACTATCAAGGAGCCCATGATGATGACGCTGTTGAGTCAGCTCCAGCCAGTCCAGCAGAGGGGCAGACAGCCGGGCCCTGGGTCACTGAGAAGCCAGTCCAGCCTTGCACAGTGAGAACGTGAAGGCCCTGCCAGCACTGCTCAGGGAAGACACACAGTGCAAGGAAAAGTGAATGAGGCCACTCAAGCCACAGAGTCCCTGGCAGCTCGTCTGCCTCCCGCCACTTCAGCATTGGCTCCCTCTCCCTCTCCTCTTCACCTGACGTCGACTCCCTCTTGAGACAGCTCAAGGCCTGGAGGTCCTGGCTGGGCACCTCACCTCCCAGAAGAATTTGCCAGCCAATGACCCAAGGAGCATGTTAGGAAGGTCAGACCTAGGGGGCACTCAAGATACCCAAATAGAATGTCACGGGCACCAAAAACAACCAGTTGAGGACAGAAGAGCCCCAGTGAGGCAGCACAGGGTCCCTGCAGAGTGACCCAGAGAAGCTGGAGCTGGCAGGATAGAGGCAGAAGTCAGGCTCACCTCTTCTCTGAGCTCCATGGGGCCCTGCACCAGCCAGGGAGTCCCGCTTGCCCGTGTCTGCAGGAAGAGCCATCCCCATTGTTCTCCATGCTCTGAGTTGCAGGTAGGTGACAGACTCCCATCCCACAGGCAGCTGGGGCTACTGGTTTCTATTTTCCAAGCCAGGGTTGGAGAGTGACTCCTCTCCCTCTAGGGTTTGAGGGAGGGCCAGAGCCTGCAGCATCCTGGATGCCCCTGAGCCTTCAGTGCAGGAGCCAAGCAGGTGGGCAGCAGCTGTCCTTGCGGCCTTTGGCCTTCTGGGAGAGGAAGCTCTGGCCTTCCTGGCAGCTTCCATGCCAGGGAATGGTGAGGAGTTTCTCCAATGTCTTAGAAAGGGTGACAACTTAGAAATTCCTCAATGGGGCAGCTGGAGTGTCACGTTGACCCTGCCATCCATGCAGACCGCAGGCATCAGAGAGCAGCAGAGCCATGCCCCGCCCTGCTCTCCCTTCCTACTTCTGCACAGGACAGAGGACATGCATGAGCCAGAGAAGGCTGCTGGTGTGAGAATGCAGGACACAGGGCTCAAGGTTCTGTCACAGGTGCCACAGAACCACATAGCCATGGAGCAGACAGAAACTGATGTTAGCCACGGCTGGCCGTGAGGGCCCACACTGCCCTCTAAGAAGTGGCACACGTGTGGCAGGCTGTATGTCCCTAAGGCACACAAAGGGTGGCCACAGAGCTTTTTCACTTGCTGCAGGTGTAGGCCACCTCTGGGACATTCTGCCCATGGACCCAAGTGAGGGGCCAAGGGGCCTCCGGAGCCTTGCTGAGGGGTAGTCTTCCCTCTGGCCCTGTTCTGCTATCTCCCAGCTTGAACACCTGGTCCCCTGGGCTGGAGAGGCATCTAGGCCTGTACCAGGTGCCCAACCCTGCTGCCAGCTACCCACGATCATCAGACAAGGCCTTGCCAGTACAAAGCCAAGTTAGTATCCTGGGTTGATGTCTAGTCATGCATCCATATCATACATACCAGCCCAGGGCTGAGCTGTGTGACACTCACTAACACTCAGTTCTCAACCTCCTCATTTCTTGACATCATCCTTGGGGCCTTCCTGGTCCTGTGAGGTCTCTAGACCCCTCATGCGCCCAGCAGAGAGTTTACCTGCACTGCGTGTCTTCCTGCTAGATGGCGAGTTGTAAGAATGGACTCTGCACTCTGAGGGTGCATCTTGCTTGTCCTTAGCAGGTCCTAGTATGCATCCTGGCATGTAGGAAGGATGTGAGGCCTCCCAAGTACCTGTTGTGGTCTACCCAAGCTGTGCCTCTTGCAGCCCCCAAAAGCCAGGCTCTACACACCCCCTCCAGAACCAGCCTCTCTAGGTCCAATAGCAGAAAGATGATGATTTAATTGAATTCCAAATCCCTGTGAGAAGCCAGAAAATTTATACCTGCAATTTGTGGGGCTGAGTTAAGGAGGCAGAGCCTTCAGGGCCTTGTTACCATCAGACAAGAGGATTTATTGGAGCCAGGGAGCTTTGTGGCTGCCCAAGCTGGCTGGCTGTTCAGGGCTCTGCTTCAATTAACCTCAGGCCCTGGGGAGGCCGCAGGCCATGACTGCTGGCAGGGCCTGTACAACCCTCTCCCACTGCAGGTGGCCAGCCTCCCTCCCAGGTCCATCCTGAGCTGTCCCCCAATAGAACAGGGACCACAGATGAGGGGAAGGAGTCCAGGAAACCTCCTATCAGCTGCCTAATGCTTCGCATCTGTCCAAGGGCCTGAGGCCTACCCTTGCCAAATTGGCAGAGCAGAGGCATAGCCAGGCTTGGTGGCAGAGCGACAGGTCCTGGATGAATATCGGGATCAGGGGCAGGAATAGTTGCAGGCCAGCTGTGCAGAAGGGCACATATGCCCCCAGGCTCCCCCTCTGGAGGACAGAAGCTGGTATCACCTCGCCCCTTTTTGGTAGTGTGCATAGTCCATGCTGGAAGGAAAGAGGTCTGATTCTAACAGGGAGTCACCCCTAGAAACCTCCCAGCCACACTGAGAGAGGTGGGATAAAGACTTTTCCAGGTAGGAGAGGATGCAAAAGGTACCCTTCCATACCTTTCTGGGTTACTAAATATCTGCCCCCGGGACCCCGCAGCCATGGTTCACTGGGATGCAGAAAGCGAGTCTAAGACCTGGCCTGAGCATGTCTGCTTGGGACCCAAGAAGACCCTCTGCACGTGACCAGCCTTCCTCCTGACAGAGAGCTCGGCTCTGCTTTAAGGAAATGGTCTCCACAGTCCCTCTCCAAGAGACAGGTTGGAATCGGCCTTCTCTCTGCTTGGTTCTGCCTGCACATAAGCTCCTCTGTAGGCTGGAGTGTTCCAAGTTGTCCTGAGTGGGCCACTCAGAGCCATTGCTGCAGGCAGCAGTCTCAGAGGTGGCAGCCCCAAGTGGACACGACAGGACTGTGAGACCCTCCTCAGATATCCATCTGAGCAGAATATCTACATCTGAGTAGAGTGATCTCTGCCTCCCTGCTGACAGCCCCCGCGTGCTTCCCCCACGGGTGCCTTTCAAGCCCTCCACAACACCGGGCGGCGCCAGCTTCTTTGGCATCTGGTATGGCAACCACTGCACTACTTCCTCCGTTCTGCCTCCCCCGCCATTGAGTCTACCTAGTCAGCATCAGCCTGGAGGAGGAGGTTGCCAGCTGCTTCCCTGTCCTGCCTTCCATCCCTGTTAGAACATGGCTGCCCGAGGCCCCATGGGGTGCCCACAGGGGAATGGCCGGCAGGGGACTGGGCCAGAGACCGTGCAGTCAGCAACTTCATTCAAGATCAGCAGGACCTGGACACAGCTCAGGTGTCTGTTGAAGCCCAGTGCCTCCACCAGCTGCAGTCCCTTCATGCAACAGATGGGATCCACGCCACAGATGGGACCCAACAGTGCCCAGCGAGAGGGACTCGACTCAAGACAGCACATGGCGTGGGATTCCTTCTACGTCCTTCTGGAGCCGGCAAAAATAGGGAAGAGGAGAATGGCACTGCCTCTGTGAGGTGGGTGAGGCATGTGGGACTTCGATGAGTGGAGGGCACGATCCCAACCCTGATAGGAGTTCAGGAACACGTGTGTGTGCACTGACAAGACTGTATGCTTAAGATGTGGGGCTTAACTGCTTCTATATTTATCTCTGGGGAAAAAAAACTTGTGAAAAAATTTGGGTGCTGATGAATAGTAGGACACTGAAGAATCAGGAGCAAAGGTGCCAAAGCCAGTGATTTACCATGAAGGGTTGCAAGACGAGACTGATGGATAGGACTGATTGGTGCCCACCCTCAACTCACTTCTGCCACGAGCCTTCAAACGAGGTCTCGTAGGGGAAAGGGCTTTGTGTCTGTGGAAGAAGAGAGGCAGCCGCCCCCCGGTTCAAGGACAGCATGACATGACGCTGGGAGGCCCCACCCAGCACCCTGGGGGGCCAGATAGATGCGGAGGGGTGGAGTCCCGGCTGAGGACACGGGCCGAGTGCCACAACATTCCAGCAGACTCTCCATGTCTGTTTGCTTTCATGTGACGGAGGGAACTGGCCTCGAAGACTGTGAAGGCCACCACTCGGCAGGTTCCAGGCAGCCAGGGGTCCAGCTGCCCAGGCGCTCTTTCTTCCAACTCCAAGGTGTCAGTGGGCACTTGACCCTGGGGCTGGCTGGCTCCCAGCCAAGAGGCCGACAAAGTCCTGGAGCAGCCTACACCACCCATGCTATGCCCAGTCTTATTGCAGAGGCTCCTGGGACCTGCCTCACATTCCCTGTCAGGAGACCTTTCTGGCTGGGCCCCATTAGGACAGAATGACAGGCTGCAGACTGCCACCCACGGGAAGCCCCCTGGGGCAGCGCCCGGGTCTGCTGGTTTGTTGGTCTGTGGTCATTGCCCAGAGCAGGGCCCACACACAGGAGACCTGTGGTCCACGTTCTGCGTATGAGCGCACAAAGGGATGACAGTGTTAGCCCTGTCCTGGGCACACCTTGATAGACAATGGCCCTTTATGGCCACAAAGAGCATAATTAGTTCCCTGAAGGTCAGTCAGTCCCCAGATGCCCATCAAAGTTCAGACATGTACTTCATCCCATGACTCAGTTTACCCAACACCATGCCAACACCTGCCCTCAAGGTTTAGCCCTGCTGCTGGGCATGCCCAAGGACCTCAGAAATCTCGGAGCCCTGGGCATAGAGGTAAATGAATCCCTTTGTAGAAGGACATAGGTCCAGGCTGGAGGTTTAGCTCAGTGGCACAGGGTCTGCTTGGCGAACACGAGGTCCTGAGTTCGATCCTTGGTACAAAAAAAAGAGACATGGACCCAGGGGTACAGCCAGCTTAGAACTTGTGGTGGCTGGGCAGGACCATCAGGTCTTGGGCCAGAGGCTGTCCTCAGGCCCTAGCCTCTACGGAGGCACTGCTGCAGGCAAAGTAAATATCATTTTCTCCTCTCATGTCATTGCTGTTGCTTCCCAAGCCAGAGCAAATACAACCAATCACTAGCTTGAGGCTTGGCCTCCTGCCCACTTGCTCTTGCCAAGAGCAGTGCTGGCTTATTTCCTCTTCTTGCAACATGGCTTGGAAAGGAGACAAACCTCTGTTGAAAATCAGCACCACAATTTAGGGCTGGTGGAAATAATGATTTTCATGATGGTGATGGTGGTGGTGGTGGTGGAGATGGCTGTGATGATGGTGGTGATG
>PVIR01015162.1:0-38677 GCA_004026965.1 Petromus typicus
TATACACAATTATTGGAAGAGGTATGCAGCGTAACCCCAGGGACGATACAAGAAAGAATGGCTTTTTCATCATTATAGTCTCAATAAAGTCTGATATTACTCCATCAGCTAGTTTTTAAAATGGAGGTTTATATCACTTCACTGGAAATATGTGCAGAATGCACGGCTACCCTTGGAGAATATCCATATCTTTCATGTGTGCAGACGAAGCATTTTATATATTAACCGTGTTCTCCTTCATGCTGGAGAAGTTGCTGACAGAAAATGAAATAGTATCAGCCATTTCCATGGTGAGAAAGGAACACCTGCAAAGCCAGGGATGGATTTGTGCTGGCTACATAAACTCCGCATTATTTTTCGACATGCAGTGATGAGAAATAGTTATGCATTAACGGCATAGTTGGTATGACAGAAATATCTTTCAGCTGACAACAGAGCACTGTGGAACAAGCATTTACCTCATGGATTTTCAAATAAGTACATTAATTGAATATCAAATAGGGAAAAACCAGACTTTGGAAAAAGAAAAACTTAAATGACAAACTGTAAAGTATTTCTTATGGATCTATTTATTTAAAATGAGTTTTAATTGAGAAATGGGTTGTGGCTCTTCTCGTGGGAAGGACCCATGTGCAAGCAAAGCAACAGAAAGGAAACTTAGCAAAGTGGTGCAGAATTTTTTTCAAAAGAATGATATTTGAAAGCTTTAGTGGGAGAGAGAGAGAGAGAGAGAGAGAGAAAATTTAAAAATGAGGTTGTGAGAAGAATGCAAGTTAGGGGCATGAGAAATTAGAGTTCTGAGAGAGGATGTCCAAAACCCACTGGAGATTCCAGGAAGTAATTCTGGTTCTGGAGCAATCCAGTCTGGATACCCTGGAAGTACTTACCTCTGTTTAGGCCTGGGTAAACATAGTGGCTTTGTGAAGGCTGGCTATGGGTAAATAAAATCATTCCAGGCAAAAACAAAGGAAAAATGAAACAAAAAATCACAATAAGAGAGAAAATAAATATTTTTTGCATAAGAAAAAGAAAACATGGTTGCAATTTGTGTCCCTCCTTTCTCTCTCTGATTCCCTCACTTACTGGGTCACTTAGGAGGAAAGGAGAGAGTACACTTATTCTAACCTTTACCCTCTGACATCATCTAGGCCACATTTAGGAAAAACCTACACTGATTTGAGGTAAAATCTAGCTCAAAGCATGAGAAAATGGAATAATTGTTTTAAAAGCTAACAAAATAGTTGACTTTATTCAACTAAGAGCTTCTATACTTATCTACTTTTTAAATACCATGTGGAATCTACTGATAAGTTAAACATACATTTCATTTCTATACTTTTTCAAAATATAAAATCCAGATGGGTTGACACATTAAATATAGAAAAAATTAATATAAAACACTGGGGAGAAAACAGATTAATATTTAATTTAAGTCAAAAGACCATATTTATAAATATGAAGATGAAGGGGTGGACACTAATTTTTAAGAAAAATAGAGTATGAGCTGGAGATTTAGCTCAGTGGTTCTGGTGCCTGCCTTGCAAGTGCAAGGGCCTAGGTTTGATCCCCAGTAACCACATACAATAATGCTGGATGTGGAAACTCACGGATCTGTACCACATAACACAATCCCAGGTATGGTGGCTCATGTGTCTAATCCCAGCACTCAGGAAGTAGAGGCACGAGGATTGCTGTGAGTTCAAGGCTGAGCTCAGGGCCAACCTGAACTACAAAATGAGACCTTTTCTTAAAAAATAAAAAAAATTTTAAAAAGGTAGTATATTAATGTATATAACTTCGAAATAATAAACAACAAAAATTATCCCAATACATCTCTTCAGAGAAGTATTTGCAACATTTTTCATCCAAAAATAAGTGATTCCTTCAATATATGAAGAAATTATCCAATTTTAACAAAAAAAAAAACCAGAATAAACAAATATTCTTCCCATGTGCACAAACATTTATTCTTACTTGCAATTAAAGAAAAGCAGAGGGAATAAACAAAATACAATCTCCTAAAGCGGCCAGGGCACTTATACATTGCAATTGGATCAGGCAGAGTAGGAACAGAGCTCTTCTCTTGGACATCATTATTACTGTATTTCTAGGGAACAATTTGATCATATCATATCTTGTAAGACACTAAATGTGTGTGACTGATTACCTAGAGGAACAAATTTTTCTTAACTAGGACTCTTTCAAGCATTTTTGATAATATGAAAAGTTATACCAGATGCTGATAACCAAATTCTTCTAAAATTTTTTTAAAGAACAAACACATGGGATATTATTCAATTATTACAGTCACTTTTTAAGATAAATTTAATGGGATGAAATTATACTAATAACATATAATTTTTTAAAAATGAATAAAAACATTTTACATTATTTAAACAAAATTTTTAAAAGAAGAATGTCACTTTTACATTATACAAGCCTTGAAAAAAATGGATCAGAAGTGTGTATGAACAGGGATGTTCTTGGGGTTGGTTCTCGGATATTAGATATAGTCATTGTTCCAGCCCTTCTTAATTTACAAACAAGCCTGCCTTTATTTCCATCAGGCAATTGGTCCCATTTGCACTGGAGTTCCCTGTGCACCAACATAGACACTTGGAGCACAGCCATCACAGAGCTAAAAATACACAAGTTTTGAAGATATACTATTAAAGGTTCTTGCTTTTAAAAATCAGACAAATTTTTCATGTATCAAAGGAATTACTTATTTTTTATGAAAATATTTCTAAAATAGTTTTCAAGTATATTTATAAATGAAGGAATATTATTAGTTGTGCTATAGTGGCTGCCACTCTGTCTAGAATCAATTCAAAACATTTACTTTTTGTGATGATTTTGACTTTGGAGAAGAGCCAACAACCACAAAGTGGGTGCCAGTTCTAGAGGGTAAGGTGGGAGAGGAGTTGCCACCATGTTGTCAGGGCCTGCCTTTCCCTGGGCTGCACTCACAGCAGCATTCACTGTATTTGGCATCAGACCTTGTTAGGATATTCAGGAAAGGACTACCAAAACCACATTAGAGAGTAGCAAGAAAGATATGGACTGTGTGTGTCTTAGTTATTTTTCTTGGTGCTGTGACAAAATACCTGGCACTCAAAGTTAAAGGAAGAAAGATTTCCTTCAGCTCATTGTCTGTAGAGGTTTCAGTCCTTAGTCCCAAGGGAGGGCAGTACAGCAGAGGGGCATTGGAGAGGAGGAGCAGTCCATAGCAGGGTAGGCAGGGAACAGCGTTCTAATGAGCAGTGAGCAGCAGCAGCAGCAGCAGCAGCAGCAGCAGCATCCTGCTTTCTTTCTGTCCCTTTATATTCCATTCAAACTATAAGCCTCTTGATTGTTGACACAAGGATGGGGCTTTGCCTATGCATCTTCTTAATCCAAACCATCTTTAAAACAAGGTGGAGTATACTGAGGAGAATTGTTGGTGATGTTTCTTGTACTGTAACCTTTTCATTTAAAAATCTGCTTTTGATCACTTGAATTTTACATAGTAGGCTAGAGAAAACGTACTATCAAAATTAACTTCAATCTATTCTTTTTATTTATTCCATGTGGCTACCAGAAAATACAAAACATACATCAGTGGCTTGAGCTACATATCTGGTGAATGATGAGTTTTTGCACAGTATGATGCTGTTCTCTATTGACCTTCCACCTCAGTCCACTACCATCACCCTAAATTTGTCATTCTTTGTTAAAGAAGCTTTGTCCTCAGAGAAGTTCCTGCAACTTGGAAAGTAGAGACAATTGAGAAGGCAAAATTTTAAAGCATAAAATTACTTTTGGAAAGCTGCTCTTCTTGACTTAGTGATAAGAAATACTTCATAAAATTGCTCAAGAAAATATCAAGTAGAAAATCTGGGAACAGAGATGTAATACTTTGCACACCTTCTAGGCCACCTCTTCTAGGTAACTGTACTCATGTTTGCCTTTTATATGTAACTTGTAGCTTGATGCTGGGCAGACAATGCCTCTGTTATTTCATTTTTTTAATCCCTAAGAGGAATGAAATATCTTCCACCTATAAGAGGGAAAATAAAACTGACAGAATTGGTGTGAATATAAATGGTTAAGAGTAGTTAGCCTATGTTTAAAAATTAATATCTGCAATCAACTAAGTTTGGTTAAATACATGGATATACATAGGGAACAAGTGAAAGTTTTCATTAACATTTAAGAAAATTTTGTTCTTATCAGAAAGATAGTCCAGGAAAATTGTAGACGGTGCAGGCCAGGTCATAAGACTCCTCTGCTACGAAACTGAAGTTTAAGAACTTTTATCTTTGGCAATTTACTTAAAGTCTACAAGTTGAATTTCCTTTTCTGTTCAATGAAATAATGCATCTCACACAATTTGGAAAAATGAAGTGAATAAACAAATTCTGGTAGTATTATGTAGACAGTTGCTAATAAATTCCTCCAACTTTAGACAAAACAAACAAAAACATTTGTGAATATGTTGCAAGTAGTCTGACTGTATTCTGAGAGCAAGGCTTGGTAGTCAGTGACCTACATAGTTCCTGGAGGAAGAAGGATCAGCAGCCCAGAGTAGAGTTTCTCCTGCTGTGGAGTGAGCAGATAACTGACATGAAAACTGTCACAGTGCAGACTCTGTGCAAACCTGGGGTGGGCTCTGATGGCAGGTCTTATCACTTAACCTGCTCACACATGGTGCCAGGACCATGGCTTCTGCCACTGCCTTCATAGTACTGACGGCTGAAGCATGTTGGCTGCTGTGACAAGGATAACTAAGGTCACAGAACCAACAGCAGTCTGACTGCCCAAAACAACATTCCTTTGAGTTTTCATCTTCAGTCCACACATGGACCATATTAGCTTCCCTGGCCTTTAATTGAATCCATCTCATTTAGTTAGAGAGGTCAAGTTCTATCTCATTTTGAGAGATTATGATTCTGTGTCACATATAAATAATGTATAAAGTTTTCTTGAGATAGACATCATGGAGATAAGTAGGACTTTCAAAATAGTTTGCTAGAAGGAACAGTCACCCTAACACCCCGGCACTCTAATTCATTGGGGCTTTTCTGTGAGGAGGCTCTCCAGTAAAAAACTTCTCTCCTCATGTTCAAAGAATTTCAATCATGGAAGACAGCTAACTTAATCAGAAGTCTTTTCTCCCATAATCTTTCACTACTGAGAGTCAAACTTCCAGGTTTACTAATGCTAATATCCATTTTTGAGGAAAAAAATGACTTTAGTTGCCATATATGGAGTGCAGTGTCCAACTTACTCATATTTTGGTCAGGCTGCAATGTGCTTACCACACCCTTGTAGAATTATTTATCTATATTCCCATAATATACATCTGATTCCCTGGATGAATTTATGGAGGATAACTTTCTTTAATGTCATCTTTTCTGCACTTTTCTTTCAATTAGGGATTCCTAACTAGAAGCTCAGAGACTTTTACTTGATCTTATCGATAGCCATACCATTCCGAATGTGCCTGACCTTGTCTGATCTTGGAAGCTAAGCAAGATCAGGGCTGGTTAGTTCTTGAATGGGAGACTTTTACTCCATCTGTTGCTGTTACAGAAGTTACATGTCTACCCAGTATCAGCTGTGATTCTCAGTCTGGAGTAACAAAGCTTTATACCAGAACGTCACCTTTGCTCATGAGTACACCTTCTCTCAACGAGCATGTGTGAGTGACTGTTAGATAAATACACAGCTTGGACTGTATGGAATAAATGACAATCCTATAGAGTTTTAGTTCCCACTATCACGTTAATTCACTCTTTCGTCACAGGTGAGTGCCTGACCTGTGTGCTCGTGGTTCTGACACACTTGTTCTCTGTCTTAAACACAGGATGTGGGGAACCTCCTCCAGGAGCGTCAGGCGAGTCAGGTGCTGAGGAAAGCAATATCTAAGGAGTTCATGCTTCTAAGATTTTCAGAATAATCAGATTTGCCATCCCTTATTAAATAAACCACATGCCACGGACTGTGCTCATTAATTATCTGATTTAATTCTCACCATTGCCCTAAAAGAAAACATTTTTATTCTCATTTTATACAAAATTGAAATCCAGAATGATAATTTTCAAGGGCCAGACAGGACAGCCAAAGGCACAGAACTTCACCTCCAGGTGCTGACACTAAAACATATATTTTTCAAAACAATCATTTGCCATACAATTTATTTCCCAAACTTGCATGGACTTTTCCCTTTTATTGTCTACCAATCTCTGTCTTGTACCACATTCTGATGATAAAGGTTATGATTGGAATTTTTAAGTTTCCTTATTTTTATATTTAATGCTTAGCTTCAGCGTTCTTGAAATTATTGTCTCTAGATGATAAAAATAAGATGAATGAATAAGAATGTTCATTAATTGGGACTGTCCATTTATTCATTTATGAATGCAAGTACATAGTTTTTCACTTAAATATTTCTACCTAACAATTTCTTTTGAAAATTGATTTTATTGGTACTTTTTAGTATGCATCAGAATCACAAAATTTCTTTAAAAATAAATCCTAAAGGCCTGCTTCTATCATATTTTAAAATGTTACAAGCAGAAAAAAAGAACATTTCTGTGGATGAATACAGTGGTGAGAAAAGTAGTATTAGAGAACTAAAATAATGTCAAGTGTGTAAAACTCATTTAGAATGTGAGCTTGATCAAAATGAACAAAGGTGTTGGTTCTACCAAGAAAAATGTCTCCGAATACCACAAATATTTAACCTGCCGTCTCAGTAATGTGCCTTCTCATTCTCCACGCCATTACATTTGTATTCCAGCCAATTTCCATACTATAAATGTCAGTCAACACAGGCTGATTATTCCTAAGAATGATTTAAAAAGAACCTTAACAACAGTAAAAGTCATGTCCGTATTTTCATTATGCACCTGAGCCTTTGGATTGTAAATATTCCCTTTGAGCTAATATTTTAGAATTCAAGGTCATATACAGGGGATTTTTTTCCTTGCTAATTAGAAAATAGATTACTCCGCTTGAAATTATGTAGGTGGAAATTCTTCCCTGAGGAATTTATCTCTTTCAGATGTGTTTGATCATGTTCAATATTTTTTAACCATATTATATTTGCTTTTTCCTTCTCACCTACCAAATAATATGCACAGAATGCTTAAGGACTTAACTTATTATTCTGACATTAGTAATAAAGTTATATTAAAATAATGTACTAGATGTCTTTCACCTGAATACAATTTTCCTTATTAGATCTGCTTATTATTTCACTTGTCAAATTTCACATTGGCTGTTCCTTTCATATATTTATAACGAGCACCTTATTGCAGATGAGTCTAATCACTATGGAAATTAGGTAATTATTTGCTGAATATTAACATTCTTTCCTATACAAAATAATACATATATTGTGAATCATCTTTCTTTGGTTTGGGGGGGAATATGGCAATTAAAATAGTTATTGAACCTGTATTTGCATGCAAATGAAACATGTGAAGCAGCAGATCCAGATAGGGGGAAGTATATTTAACTTCCAATTTCAAAGGTATCATTTATGTGTCAGACTTCATCACTTTCAGAGCAATTTTTCTCCAGCACATTAGAATCATGTATCCAGAAAAGCTTTTCTGGTAAGTACTTGCTGGTGTGTATAGCCTTTTAATTTTTTTAGATTCATATATGTCAGTACCAAATAAGTTTACTTTAAAAAAGACAAAAACAATCTAATTAATAACCAGAAAGCTTAAAGAAGATACTTAACAATACAGGAAATGAGTGGTTTGAAATAGTAAGAGGATATTGCTATTAAGTATATTATATAACCAAAAAAGCTTACAGCTATGGATCCTAGAACTCTTATCTAGAAGAAAATGAAAGAAATGCCTCTGGATAAATTGTGAAGAGCTAATATAAATTAAGGTCCTTTTTTGAAAAATGAAAACACTATTGATAAATCTGTAAACACAAAAGGTGTAGAGGAAATAAATACATACTTAGATCTCAGATACTCTTTAACTGGAGATTGATGAGGGCACACTTTGACATTTGAAGAAAATAGATATACAAATCAGCACAAGTGTCCTCATATTATACTAGTGATGAACTGAGAAATGTATTATCCAAAGGCAGCATATCTAAACACGTTTATCGTTGATACCATTTTGAGATGCAGTTTTTTTATAATGAAAAGAACTTTCATATAACTTAAGGAACTTTCATATAACTTAAGGAAAGTTCAGGTGTGATTGCAACTATTTGACGACAAGAGTATTGAATGAACGAACACAATCTATGGCGTTGAATTTAGACACAAAAACTGTACACAGACTACAGGCTAAACCTAGCTGTATCTTCCTTAGATTTTTATATAGAGAAGGAAATAAAAAATATTTTTTTTGAAATTGAATTTGTGTTACATTTGTTATTGCAGTGCCTCCTGACTAAGTGGAAGGAATCGTTTCCAGTGATCTGAATTTTCTGTCTCATCCCTGTTACTGATTCAAACAACGTACTTTGAAGGTGGTTGGGATTGTGTGTTTTGGTTTCTGTTGTTTCATTTGTGCCATTATCTAGCTGTCCTCACTGAATTGGATACTTTTCTTTGAACTACCTTGCTGCCCTGTAACTTGAAATCTGAACTCTGGTGTAGCTTCTACAGCATCTGTGTTGGTGAGAAAATCTCTCAGCCATTTGCGGCGGAGGTGAGGATGTCCACTGGCGCTGCTTTCTACTAGAACTAGAGAGTAGGGCTGGAGCCAAGCTCTACTTGGAGCTTTCTAAGCTCCATCCGAAATATATGTTTATGGCAAACACAAGCTTTTGCTTTTTTAAAAAATCTTTTTGCGTTTAATCTCGACTTGTAACAATTGAGTAGAAGGTAGCATTGGCCTATTAGTTAGATTTCTAGTTTAATCAGTAGTACAAACCTATTAATTTAATGACTAGTAAAATTTCTGTATAGAAGATAGCCTGGTTTCTTAAAGCATGTGAGATTTCAATATCTGTAATGCCCCTCAGAATGACTTCCTCTCATTGTACCCTCTTCTCTCCAGCAGCAGTCCTCAGGGTTTATCTTGTGCAGTCCATTTTATTTTTTTAACTGAGTTTTTTTGTATATTTTAAGTATACTTATGATCACATTCATCACTGAGAATTTATACTTGTACATATCTTGACTCCTATTTTTTCCCATGGCCTCCTTTTAGCCCCCAGTCCTCCTATATGAATAAGCTTTATTTCCATTTTTTTCCTTTTTACCTTCATTGTTTTCTTTTTCTCCTTTGCTTTCTTCTGGCCCCCTCCACAGTCCTCTTTCTCTTTGAGGATTCTCTTTCTACATCGAAGTACTTATTGTACAGTTTGGATCTCATTTACACTGTCAGTTTCTCACACTAGAGAAATGATGGCATTTACACTTGTAAATGCATTTACACTTGTATGTCTTATTTTATAATAGCTAAATCTTGGAAAGAGCCCAAATGCCTATCAATTGACTGGATCAAGAAGATGTGGGTTTTTTAAATATATAAAATGGATAGCTAAATGGATAAACATTGAGACTACACTCATAAGAAAAATAAATTAAATGGTTTATTTTCAGTTACTATATTAATGTCTCTATGTCCCTATCACCTGACTGCTCTCAAAGATGAGGTGCAATATCTTTTCATTCACTATTTTTATTACCAGAGTGTAAGATGTAGTCAATGTTGTATGAATGAATGAATAAATATCTGGGGTTGTAAACAGCTAGGTTCAAATTTGGGTCAAACACTTTCTAGCTATGCTATCCTATCCAAGCCATGGGACTGCCTGTCTGTGCCTTACTCTATAAAATTATTAAGCAAAGAACAGACAAAAGGCAATATACAATCATTTTAATTATGTAGCAAAAATATTGTTATGTGAAAGATTGTTATGAAAGTAGTCAAATGCAATGTATTTATTTTTCAATTGCATATCTGCCTTCTTTCAATGAATTTGAAGCAAATGTGTTATTCACTGGACACTTATTTCATCTGTAGACTGGCCATAACCACAGAATGTTTGAAGAGTAGGTAAAAGCATGTAAAAGCAGTCATGCTTATTTCTTTGGCATTTCACGAGACAGTTTTCAAGAAAGGTTGAACATATTGATACTACCAGGATAGCTGACAGAAACACCAAGTCTCATCTAGATGGGATGCTGCCCAGAGCACAATATATAAATCCACAATTGATGATCCAGTTATTGTGGAAGGACAGTAAACATGTTGTGACAGGTGCTTGGTAGAAGTGGCCAAAGAGCAGCTGGCCATACCATTGAGAAAGATTCCAAATCTAGGATGCCAGAGAGAGATTGTCTTATGCAGGAAAATAAGGTCTGCAGAAATTAAGGGAGGTGAAAGTCAATTCTTGGAACTGTGTTAGGGCCTTTTCCAGTTTAGCAAATATAGATAGCAAGACCAAGGTCAGAAAGGAAGGATCAGTCCGGGTGGATGACTTAGAGAACAGAGAGGAAGCGAGCAGTGTTTCCTGAAACAACAAACCACCACACAAAATAACACGTGCTAGTAGTGTGAATTGTACCATTTCAGAATTCATGTGTTGAGGTGCTAGTTCAGAACTTCAGCATTTGAATACATTCAGAGATAAATCCCAAGGGTGGGTGACTAAGCTAAACTGAGATCACAAGAGTGGGACTGTAATATATTAAGACCAGGATTCTTGTAAAAAGAGGGCGCTCCCTCCACATGCACAAATAAAGAGACTGTGTGAGTAGAACATGCCAGGAATCCACCAGAAAGTGTCCTTACCTGAAACCAAACTTCATGGCCCCAAATTTCTAGCCTCCAAACCCAGGAGAAATTTAGTTTCTCTTGCTGAATCCACCCTGCCTGAAATGTTTTGCTAGGCTAGGCCTATAATAATATAATTAAATTATATTAAAATTATTTAATTAAATCTAATTACATTATATTATAATTAAATGTAATTTAGTTTCTTCAATTTTAAAGAAGGAATATTCAGATTTCTGGATAATTAACAAAGTACAACAATTTGTTACCAGATGAAAGAAACTAATTTAGGTATTAGATTGTAAACTTCTTTATTTTTTAATTTTTATAGTATTAAAGATTGAACCTAGGGCTTTTCTACTAAGCTACAATCCCAAAAGCCCAAGCCCAAGTTTTTTGTTTGCTTATTTGTTGATTTAAGATAAAGTTTTGCTGAATTGTCCAAGTAGGACTGGAAGTTGCCATCTTCCTGTCTCTGCATCTTGAGCATTAGAATTACTGGCATGTGCCATGGTGCTTAGCTTTCAAAGTGCTTTATTTAACAGTAAAGAGAAATAAAATAGAGAACAAATAAGATTTCTTAAAATATTGAGCACTGATATTTCCTCTGTTTTGCCCTGATATTACATGTAGCTCCACTGTTTTAGAAATCCCTCCATGTAAATTCTCAGACTACAATGATCAGAATAAGTACAGACTGTATTTCTAGGCTGTGACATAGTCTTAAATGTCATGGTCACGTCAACTTCTTTTCTGCGTCTCAGTTTCCACACCTTTAGAGCAGTTGAATCAGACTAGGTTTTCCATACTAATATGGAATGAAGTTTATTCCATTTCAAACAGTAACAAAAGAACAAGCTGATGTTGAACAGAATTCTTCCTGATTGCAAGACTGCACAGCACATTTGAAATGTCATTGTGCTTTACGGTAGCCAAGAAGAGGATAGAGCGAGTGGTATTTCTGTTCTTGAGTGTGTTTTTACCACATAACCCTTGGAAGAAAATTCCACACCTCAGAACCCAAATTATAAAATGCTTTGACCATGATATAGAGTGTCACATAAAAAAGCTCTTCTTAAGTTTCTTTGTTTTCTTCTTAACCTGCTAAGAAATAGAAATAATGAAGTATCTTTTAAGAGATTTACACTCTACAAAACACATTTTAGGAAATAAAACTACGCTTCAGTTGTGCACTCAAGGGAAAGTGGACTTTAAAGAGGAGTCGGTGAAGGATTTAATGGGATCCCTCGGCTGGATACACTGCAGTTCTGTTCTCACCAAGGGATGGAGGGCAGAAGGGCAGAACACAAACAGAGTTAAGACATGTTATGTACAGGTACCAAGGGCTGCACTATCAACTAATAACAAAATAACTTATAAAAAGAAATGTTTCTATATTGAGAAATAGAAAATATTTAAAGGGAAAGAGTGTAAGGGTAAATAATGAGGGGAAAACGAATTTGGTAATACTAAAGGAAAAGAAAACAAAGATTATGTATATAGGGGGCAGGGGATGCAGGATGGGGGGAAAAGGAAAAAAAGAGAATCAATTCATGCCATATTCTGGTACAAACTCAATGTTGAATGCGATTATCATGTGTATTCATAATGTACCAATAAAGATAATTTTTAAAAAAGAAATGTTTCTATTAGCCAGTAGATCAGAACTTTTTTCAATCAACTTATTGTGATTCCATCTTTGATTAACACATATGTCTTAGAATCTCCCACTCCTGGGATACTGAGTGGTGCATAGACTATAGAAGCTAACTTCTCCCTCTTTTGGTAGCTGGAAAGTCCAAAGCCTAGAGACTCAGAGATTTGGTGTCTTGTGAGTCTCCACTGTCGGTGGTCTACAGACAGCACCTTATTCTGTCTCTTCCAATGATTAAAAAGTACAAGTAAACTGTCTTTTCACAATAACACTAGTTCCATTCATGAATGGTTTCCCCTGTGATCTAACAATTTCCCAAATATCCCCCATTTACACCTGTCATATAGAGATCAGGTTGCAACACAGGAAATGTTGGGAAACACTTGTGTTCAGATAATAGAAATGTGCTTTTCATTTTGTTTTGGTTTTGCTATTCTATATTATGAAAATTGTATTCCTGTAGACCATGATATCAAAAGAGTTGAAGACTATCATGGACAAGTAACCATTTACAAATAGAAATTTTCCAAGATTATTCAAGAGACAGATATGACACAGCTCTAATTCTCAAGCATCTTACATAATTCTCTACTAGAGGCATATTTTCTAATTTGTGTCCTGTTTTCCATTACTGCTGTACAATACACAATAGTCAATTGCTTCTTGAGGATTAATGCTGTGCAGTATAGTACAGCTGACTTCATTACATTGTGCACAATTCACTAGATTTTCTTGCATTTTGTCTTCTTAACCTTTGTGGCAGCTGCTTCCAATGAACCCATTGACCATCAATCATAAATCAGCCCTTTCCTACTGAAGAGGTGAGATGGGTTAACAATGGATTTACTTGTAAATTGAGAAGAGATAAATCTTTGCTTCCTCAAGGGTAGCAGTGTATTTCTAGACTGGAAGGCGGGACCACTTATCAAATAGCACTTTATAGGAAGGCGAAGTCTTCGAGACCTTGGTGTTTACGATCTTTGAGGCTGGTGTGTCTGCAGGATTCTTGTAAAAACCACTAATAAAATAAAATAGGATGTTGCTTTATATTTGCCCATGTTACCACAGGAAACATTTGTATGTACAGAGAAGAGGCTCTGTGAAGGAAACTCACATCTGAAATTGAATTCTTTGGGGAAATCTGCCTTTTTTATTTACAGGTCTATAAGCCTACCAGATAAAATAACTAAGAGAGAATACTGCAAATATATTTCATATCACTCTACAATCAAGGTCCTTGAGTTATCGGTAAGCATTTTGATCCTATAAACCTGCCTAGTAATCATTATGGACTTAAATATATGGAAATAATCTCCTTATTGGCAATAACCTAAATCTATTGATGGAATAAGAGACGCATGATAGAGGCCTGGTTTTTAGGTTGTTTGTGATTGTATCATGACACACTGAAAAGTTCTTCTTGACAAAAAAGTGACAGAATAATTACATCAGAAATCAGCTACATAGGAAGCAAGTACTATAAATTTGACATTTACCATGATGACAGAGATTTCAAAGCAATATCCAAATCTGAGTTATATTTTATCTCAGAAACCATCTTCCAATGAGATTAAAGTGTTTAAACTTCTGAAAGAACAGACAGAATGAATTTTAATATTCTTAGATATTTCCCTTTCATCGAAGTCATCTTTTAAAAGCTCTTCGATTATTTTATTCCACCATCATATTTTCAAACAAAGGCAAGTTTGGCAGGATATTCATATTTTAAAATTCAAAACATCATTAAGTACATATGTTCTGCAGAAAGATGCTGCACTGTGTCACTTATTCCCATCCCGTGGTACCAGGTGTCCCCAGAGGGTGAAGATGAAACCAGGCCCCACGCTGTCTGCCACCTCTGAATGTCTCACTGACATCTCAAACTTGAGTCACCCATAGCAGGGTCCCCAAGCAGATCCTGTCCTGTTGGAAATAGGCTCCACAGTAGGAGAGAAGTGACAGGTGCAGTGTATTAGTAACAGCACTGCCTGAGCACCAGCGTTCAATTCTTTTAGGAGAATAAGACTGGGCCATGGGCTTCTTTTGAGAATATAATCCCTGATGACCTGCTGTGGAGCTGGGACAGCAATCCTGGTGTTCAGAGGGTGTTATTATTCTGTATTACTAAACACAAACTATTTAAAAAAATAAATGAACTCCTCCCCCAATCATGGGTAATTGTGTCCCAAGGAACTGGTCCTTCATGGCCAGAAGGAAGAGGATTCCTGGCCTATTCTTGCTACAATTTCCTATCTTACTTCATGGAGTATACAGTTTTCTAGCCTCTCAGGACAAAATTTTGATCTTACCATGAATTTTACATTTTCATCTATACCATCAATCAGCAAATTGTGTTTTGGTTTCAGGATAGAGCTAGGCTGTGTTTGTATTGTATCTCTTACCTTAACTCTAGTGGAGTTTTTATTTTTACTGTACCACTGCAATTATGGTGATTTGTGTAGGCCTTGTTTATCTTGTTGTCTTCTTTTAGACCAAATATTATTTTCTTCATAATATTTGTATGAGATACAACATGTGATAACAACTTCAAACATCCATGTTTTTAGAAATTCTGGAAGTATCTGGATTTTGCTTAGATTTGAAGCTGGTTATGACATAATGGTGAATAAAATCAACTTTAAGGGACACACAAGCTTATAGATTTGTATGATTTTTGATTTCATAATTGAATACATATTTATTGGATACAGTTTCAATGAATATATAAATGAAGAATATATAGTACATAAATGAAAATATACATATATTTATATGAATATATAAAGGATTATATATATATATATATATATATATATATATATATATATAAAGGATTTTCTCACATCTGTAGAAGGAAAGCCAGGTTACCTAGCTTTGGTCCTTTCTGCGTGTATTGGCTAAGAATCACCTTCAAGGTGCATATTCGCATCTCTTCTTCTGGGTAGTCTTTACCACAGCTTTCAGATAGTCTGTGATCTACTTATCTTCCTATAATTTCAATGGTATCAAAAGCATTAAAAATCAACCTGTGTTGAAGTCAGAAATGCAGCTCTTACCGGCATACAGGCTCTGCATGCCATATGTCTTCTCCACATCACACCCACCATCAAAACACTCAACCAGCAACAGCATGGTTTGCGTTTCACACATCCCTCGAAAGCCCCTGGTATTCAGAGTTGGGCCTGATTGGGCCAAGAGGCCTCTAACTTCGCTAGTGGAACAATCCATTCATGGATTCATGATCTGATGGCAGCGTTAGAAGGGGATGAGAATTTATGAGCTGGAGCCCATAACAAAATAAAAACTCTTTTCTCCTCCACATCAGCTTTCACTTATTATCACAGCTCTTATCTCGAGAAAGCTCTTGATACACTTTGATGCCACTTTACCACCTTTGCCTTTTCTCCACCGTCTCTTGTCTTCACTCTCCCCTCCTTCCTGCCTTGTAGCTCCTCCTACTGTGTAGTCACTCAGATTCTCCGCAGTAGAAACCAGGTGATTGTCTATTAGCTTTTTAATTTGCTAGATTTCTCCTTTTAAAATACTGTTAAACAGTCAATGAATGCAAAAGATGCACAGTGTGGATTTAACTGCAAGGTAAGCAATACAGATTTCAGAATACTGTATATTACCCTATGGAGCGTGAGAAGTGCACATTAATCATTCCCAGGTCCAGCTTCTCCCTTCTTCCTGAGACACATTATCAAAAACAAAGAGAGAAAACCTTCAAAATATCAGTCTGTGAAAGTTTAGTTCTACTGGAAAATTGTGAAAAACTTCCTATTTGTCCCTACTGATTATGAATTTAGTTGAAAAATCATATAATGTTTTTATTTTCAATGTACTTTCATCAATAATTAAATAAGAGCATTGGAAAAGTCTCAGTCAGAGAAAACATTTTTATCGGTAGCTATGTGACTAATATTTCTATGCAGTTAACATTGCCTGAATCTTTCCTGTGGCCAAATGATAAGTTAAATGGTTCTTAATAAATGAGTAAAACTATGCTCTTGAGATGACATTTCCTCATTCTTTTAAATCATTTTCCCTGATCGGTCTACAATTCTGCTAATTTCATTTCAAGATCATCTACATTTTATTATGCCTGCATGTTGCCAAACATCTGGGATGAAAACTGAAAAAAAAAAAAAGTTACTCATTCACATTTACTCTTGACTCCAAAGATCAGCACTTTACAAACAGAATTTCCATATAAATTTCAGAACATTCAAACATTTATTTGGCTGATTTTGTGGATACTGGAGTCTCAGGAAGAAACAGTAAGACAAGTGTGATGTTTCGTTTCATGCATCGAGCTGACAGGGTCAGAGAGTGCCAAGATACTTGGTTAAGAATTATTTCAGGATGTTTTTATTAGGATGTTTGGAAATATTTAAATCTATAGCCTGAATAAGTCATATTATCTGCACTCATATGGTTCGCTACTCAATTGCTAGAAGATCTAAGTAGAATAAAAGGCTAAATAAGAACAACTTTATCTCTGACTGCCTGTCTTTGAGCTGGGACACCAAGGCACTGCTCATAGACACAGATTCATACAAGTTGTCTGCCTCCTTCTTAGACCTTCAGATTTGAAGTGAAACTACAACACTGTTTTTTCTTGGCCTGAACTTTTTAACCATCCTATATATCTGGTCTAATTTTTTACGGTAAATCTGTTTATGTATAAGTACACACATGAATATTCTGTCTCTTTAAACTTGATTTTCTTAGGAGGAAAATAATTTATACAACTATGCACAAAGACATGTAGTTTCCTGTATTTATTAGCTTTTACTACACTATTCTATATTCACGATATCCCCCAAATTTCAAAAGCTTACAGAAACAAGTATTTTTCTTAACTCCCAGGCCATCATCATGGGGTCACTGAACTTATATTTCATAGTCTTAATTTACAAAGTTCAGCTCCTACAAGGTAATAGTATCTTTATGAATAGAATAAAGGAAATAGTGGAAACTACACAATTTCTCTTCAGGCTTCTTGAAGAAAGGTGTAAATGACAGGTCCACTCACATTCTTACTTCACAGGTCAAGGCAAATTATATGCTGATTTTGGCCTTTCATATTGTGGGGAGGGGTAAAGATCTTTCACAAAGAGATGAAGCAAATTATGAAGATCACTAGTTGTCTCACTATACTTACTGAAGTACTTACTATACTTACTATACATGACATAATATAGAATGTTATGTTTGTAATTACTGCTCCATGTTAATGGGTGATTTGGAATCATTTCTTTCCCTGAGACTGACTCAGAGATGGGCTTCACAATGTAACACTGCTCCAAGTTGTTCAGTTTTAGTAATTAATGTGTGTGTAGCATTTGTTAGCTTTGTTCTCCTACATTCCACTTAGCATCAGTGCTCCCAGAAAACTCATGTTTATTTTGTAGGTGAGAATCCTGAGGCTTAGGAAGACTAAATTAATCTCACTAAAAAGCATGGAATTTTGAAATATGCATGATAAGCTCAAGTTATAACAAAGTCGTTTAACTACATAATCTATTTTTGTAACCCATCTGAAGTTTAGCAACTATGAGTACTGAGCTAGATCATACCTGATTATCTTTTACTTCTAAACATTGATATTCTTACCATACAGTTAGTATACTTATTTTAGTTTTATTTTGACTTATTTCTTCAGTATTCACAATGGGTAGAATACATGGTTTTATATACACTAAGGAAACACTACTACTTATATATCCCTAGTATCCATATAGTACTTCAAATAAACACATTTGAATATATGTGTTAACTGTATCTCTGACTAAAGGCAAAAGATAAAGTTCATTGCTATTGTATTTGCACTGATGCTGAGAAACATAGTTAATAGGTATTGGTGATGAACCAGTGTGGATTTACTCAGTGTAAGATATATTTAATACATTTCACACTTGGACATGCCTCTTGGCAAAACAAAGCAGCACTGTCCATCTTCATAGGATAGAATGAGTCAGGAGCGAATGGATAAGTGAAAGATGGAACAGGTGGCCCTTTCAATGCCATGAATCCCCTTCGTTAGCCGAGTAGTTCTTGGTGACTCACTCAGATTTAATAAACACACTGGTGTTCTGATCACAGGAGGATCTATAGTGTCCAGTGTCCTGGGTCACACTAGCAACACTCAGATCCAACACATACGTATTCAGAGACAAATTGAGTTATTAAAATGATCCTTAATAGTTTCTTAGTTTAATTCTATTCATCTAGGTTTGCTTCTAGTCTTATTCTTTTGGAGTCTGCTCCAAAAAACAATAATAATCTTTGCCTGTTCTAGTTCTCTGAAGAACTTCTTTTCTCTCTTTTCTTCTTGCTGTTCTATAGTTCCACGTCTTGCATCTAAATCTCTAATCCATTTTGAGATAATTTTTATACCCACTGTGAAACAGGGATCTAGTGTCATTTTCTTTCTTTTTGGCATTTATCTATCCAATTGCCCCAGCATCATTTATTGAGAAAGCTGTCCTTTCTCTAATATGTATTCTCACCAGTTCTGATGAAAGTTGGCTGATGGCACATGTGTTAAATTTTAGCTTGCCTAATCTGTTCCATCAGCTATCTATGCATGCCAATTCCATGCGGTCCAATTTCTCTTTGAAAAAAGTGCAAGTGCAATTCAATCTAGGCTATGTAATCTTTACAACAAATTGTGTGAAGGAATTGGTTGTCCACAGAGCAATATTCCCCCTCAGCCTAAGTTTAACACGTTGCAACAGACAACTCAGAATGAATGACAGAAGAAAGTATAAAACTTAAAATGAACAATTTTTAGAATAACAGTTAATATTGTGGATCTAAGACAAGCAATAAATGTTTATGTTTGGCACATTCATGCAAGAAAAATGGCAATTGTATTTCATTAAAAGCAATGATATTAAAATTAAACAAAAAATGTTAGAAGTAAACAATTGAAAGAAAGAGATTTTCATATTAACTAATATAGTTAGATTCAACTATTAGGTGCCTTCATAAATGTATTTAATGTATAAATATACAAATACATAAATCTTTAAGGTGGAAAAATAATGCTACCCTAATCAAAAGAGGCTGGAGAGATTATATTACTATCAAAAATGTGTATGTTAGAATAAAGAAAAAATAAGTTATTTTAAGGTAGGCAAAGAATTACTTTTCCATGAAGACATACAAATTCTCAGTGTCTATGAAACAAACAAAAGACACTCAAATATAAATTAAAATCCAATAAAAATAAAAACTGAAATACAGCAATACATAATATATAGACTTCAATATTTGCTTGAGCAAGTAGATAAAAACATGAGTTAAAAATAAAGATTATGGCAGTATTATAAATTGTAACAAGCGAGTATTTATGAAAGGTTCCACTCACATGGGGCACTGTCAATCAAATCAACTTAATATTTACAGAAAATTCAACCCATTGTTTTCACTGCACAGTGATCATCAAATATGATCATCATATTCTGGTACACAGAATACATATTCTGGTACACAGGTATTCATCATACCTGTGATCATACAAAATAGTTTATCTCATCTAAATGCAATGATAATTTTAAAAAGAAGGAATAGAAAAATACTTAAATATACCTACAGTCATGTGAAGCTAGAGGGTTTAGATCCAAATAACTCATATGGCAAAGGAGAAAGAAAAAGAAAAAGCATTTTGCATTGAATAAAATGAAGACACAATATATCAATATATGTTAAATTCCACTAAGCATTTATTTGTGGAAATTTTTATATAGCTGCAATAGCAAAAAGTGATGGAAACAGTGATTTCAGTTGGCACATTGAGGGAATAGAAAAAGAGGAGCAAATTAAACTTAGACCTCCTACAAGAGATGAACACAACAGATCAGTACACAAGACCGGACACTAGATGCAGGAAAATAAAATGCTATTTAAATCAAATGAATAGAGATAGTAAACTAACAAGGCTGCTAAAAAATAGAGATTACTAATATAAAAAATAGAACCTGGGGCCGGGGAGTTAGCTCAGTGGTTCCGGCGCCTGTCTTGCAAGAGACAGATATGACCAAGATTTTAACTTTCCAAATACTTAAATCACAAATAGTATCAGTAAAACTAGTTACATTAAAAAGAAACACAGCCACTATAAATATGCTTCGATAAAATATTTGCAAGCGGGATCGCATACATTTGTTTGCATGCACACAAAGAAAAGCAAAAGACAGAGACATGAAAAAAGAAGCAGACAGAAAAAGCCAAAGAATACGGCAAACGGAAGTGATCTCTGCCTTGCATGGTTTATTTAACATCTGCAAATTACACAGCATGTGTCAGTACATTAAAAAGGAAGCTCTGTGTGGCCAACTTATTGATGTAGAAAAATACTTTACAAAATCTGACATCCCCTCTTGTCAAAAGCTATACATATGTACCTGCCTGATGAAGGATATTTATGAAAATACTTAGCTAACATCATACTCAGTGGAGAAATATAATCTTCCTAGTCCTAGAAATATAAAAATAAATCAGAACTGGAATATAAAACATATTTAAAATATATCAAAAGTATTACTGTCTATAGGAATCATATTGATTACTGCTGATACTCCAAAGAAAACTGAGTAATTAAATAAATGGCATTTTGTACCCAAATTCTTTGTTCATAACTATGATTTCACCTGAATAGACTTCTAAAGATGAAGGTAATCCAAGTAAAACCAGGAGAGATTTATATTGTAGCAGTTGACATGCTAATTGTAAGCTTCATACAGGTATTAAAAGATCCTAGAATAGTCATAGAAAATTTGAGAAAGTAAACAAAATTGAAAGACTACCAATGCCAATTTTCAAGACTTAATTTAAAGTTAGAGTAAGTATGTCAGTGATATTGTCTTGAAGATAGACAAGTAAATAATCAGAATGAATAGAGTCCAGAAATGGACTATTATATGGTAAATGGATGTCTGACCATGATGAAAATGTATTTCAGTGGAAAAGTATTTTTAATAGTGCTGTAGATGCATATGTAGAGCATATTAAAATAAATAAAAATGGATCATAGACCTAAATATAAATATGAATGTATAAAACTTCTGAAAAAGAAACAGAAGAAAACTTTGTAACTTTGGTTAGAAAAAAATAAGTAAAGCAGAACCAAAGCCATTATGCATGAATATTGACTTATTAATTGAAGTATATTATAAGTAAGACTTTGGTTATCTACTTTTGAATTTTTTTAGTTTCTATTTTTATTAGTGCATGTTGTTGGTACATAATTGCTTTCATTGTGGAGAATTGGTCTATATACATTACACACCTTAATTTTTTCAACCCCATCCCCATACATTGTTTCCCTCCCTTTTTGCCCAAAGTCTCTTTTCCCTTTTTCCTATTGTCTTCTTTTGTGCTCCATAAATACTGTAAAGGAAATTAAATGACAATTTAAAAACTGGAAGAATTTATTTGTAAATAGTATTCTAGTAAAAGATTTGTAAGGAGAACATGCAGAACTCTCAAGATTCAGTTAAAAGAAAATGTACAGCTCAGGCTGGGAATTTAGCTCAGTGGTTCTGGTGCCTGTCTTGCAAGCACAAGGGCCCGGGTCCAATCCCCAGTAACCACATACCATACTGGGTGTGGAGACTCACACCCAGCAGCAATCAGTACCACATACCACAGTGCCATGTGTGGTGGCTCATGCCTATAATCCCAACACTCAGGAGGCAGAGGCAGGAGGATTTCTGTGATGTGAGTTTGGCTGAGCTCAGGGCCAGCCTGAACTACAAAGCGAGACCCTGTCTCAAAAAAGAAAGAAAGAAAGAAAGAAAGAAAGAAAGAAAGAAAGAAAGAAAGAAAGAAAGAAAGAAAGAAAATGTACAGCTCAATTTAACAAAAAGAACAAAAACTGGGGCAAATATTTTGCTGGAGAAGATATACAGAATGCAAATACAGACTTGAAAATATTCAACATCATTTAGTAATTAGAGAAAGCAAATGAAAACTATAATCATATGTCACAAAAATGTATTAGAATCTCTAAAATTTAAAAAAAATGCATAGAAAGAACTGAGTAGATTTGTATGGATTAGCAGTCTCACTTATTGCTCTAGAGCATGTAAAATGATAACACTTTGAAAAATAGCTGAGCAGGCTCTTTAAAAACTTCAAAAATGCAAACCTACTTATTCTTCTGGAACAATTCCCAAGGGAAATGAAATATGAGGCTATACAAATGTTCAGAGTAGGTTCAGTTTTGTTTTGTTTTGTTTTAAGTGATACCAGGGATTGAATTTAGGACTTTGTGCTTTCCAGGTAGATGCTGAGCTACATAAATGGACCAGCAGCTTTGTTTGTGACAGTGAAAAACTTGACATTCTGAAGTAGCTAAGCATCATTTGGAGCAAAAGAAGGTAAACAGGGAATATATTGGTTTCTATTTAAAATGAACCCTAGATAGTACAAAATAATCTATAGTCAAAGAAAGTAGATCAACCATTGCCTGGGGGTAAAAGAGGGGCCTATATGTTGAGAAGAAAAGAGGTATTACAATTCTGAGCATAATAAATTACAATAGAAAGTTTTTGAAGGAATGAGATATATTCATTGTACTGATTGTGTTCATGAGTATATGAAATATATATATATATATATAATTTTTCTTGTTTTGATGCATTCATGAATATGTAAATAAATGTCAGATCTCATCAAGTTATACCTTGTAACCTTTATTAAGTTGCATCTTAATAAAATAGCTTAAAATGAAAGCAAGAAAAGATATGTAAGATTTTGAATGATGTTTACTCTATAGAGTCAAGAAGGTGTGAGATATAAGTACTCTAGGAAGATCTTATTTTGGTTGTACTCTAGCTGTCCTGTTTAGTGGCACGTTTGTGGATATTATTGTTTTCATTTTAAAAATGTTTAAAATCAGGGAAGAATAGTTTAATGATGAGCATAGGGTGTTAAAACAATGTAATGTTTAGTCTGAGTTTTTATATGTATTTTCCAAGTAACTATTAATTATAATAAAAATATTTTTACAAGTTCTGTGACATTTTGTTAAGTATTCATAGTAAATTATAGCAACAAATTAATTCTACAGTTACTTGGAATAGAAGGCTCTATTTTTAGTTGTGACTCAAGTTTTGATTTCAAGATAAATAAGGATGTTTCCCAGCTTCCTTAAGGACATGCTTTCAAGTATCTCAGCAGTTAACTTCACAACATTTTTTGAATTTAATAACAGTCAACTCTGATACAGGGGGAATGCCACATGAAAAATAATTTCTTAAACTGAATAGCGGGATGCTATGTCTCACCTCTGGCCTGTGCTGTCTCTTCGGACATTCAGACATAAAACTTCACAGCCTGTTGTGCTCAGAGGGGTTGATATTGCCCTGATTTTGGGGAAAGGAGGAGGGAAATCAGAATTGGGTAGCCTTATTTTTCTTGTGGAGAGGAGTGGAGCCATGTGGAGGTGTCACATCTTCCTAAGTTGCTGCCAGCCTCACACCTGTGGTCATGATCACAGCTGGAGGACCTGAGCCAATGACTTTCCCTTCTGTTTTTTTTTTTTCTTCTAATAGAATGACCTTATGACAGAGCTTAAATCATAGTTTTATACTACATTCAAATCTGTGATTTTCATCATCCTGCAATCTTCAGATTTTGCTAAATAAGACATTGCAAAACAAAACAAAACAAAAAACAAAACAAAACAAAAAACAAAACAAAACAAAAAACAAAAAAAACTGCGAATACCTACAGATTCTGTTGGAGAGGACATTTCTCAGTGAAGAACTCTGAGAAGAAACAATCACATAAAAATGTCTGAAAGTTGGCCCACGAATTGTGCAGCTATTTAATTTTTAATAGTTGGACTCCATGAAGGAAAGAATGAAGTATATCAAAACCAATATCTAGTCTCTTGTTTATTCCTAAATATTTTTTGCCAAGAGTCAAGTCAGTTGTTGCTTTTCCAAGGGACCCTTAGCAGGCTTTCTGATGGTAATGAGTCTTCATAGCCCAGTCACCTCCCAGCAGGGTGCAAAACCTAACAACTCAGTAAATTTTCACAATTTTGAAAATAATCAGAATCTTACAGAAGATAATCATATAAATCCACGTTGTACTCATCAATGTTAACAGTTCTTCTTCTGTAGTTTTACAAATAAGTCACAAAGCAAACCAACAAAAACACAGATACATCAGGTGAGAGGAGTTAGAAGGAGAGCAGAAAGCATTCTCCAGAGGCTCCAACCTGGAGGGGCTGCTCTGAACGCCTTACAGAAGCAGTTAGTTCAGTGTTGTTACAAGTGTCTGTGTCCACTGATTATCAGGAAATTCCTGGGTCTTTAGTATCACTTTTCTTATTCATGTTGTGGGCAGGAAATCAGGGCCATCACTTATCAGTTGTCACAGTATACAGGAACTCTTAGAGAAACCCTTTATTTGCTTGTTTGTACATTGTAGTAAGATACCCCAAATAACAAGTAGTTCCTCATATCTTCACTTTTAGTGAACTCTTGTGCCTATAGGCAGAAGCATTTCTCTTCCACTCTCACCCAGAAAACACAAGATTCCAGCTCCAGCAGAACTTCAGCTGCATGAAGGGGAGGCATTGATTATGTAGATGAGTCTGTGCCATGGGCAGAATGGAGGCTCCTACTTCCTTCCACTCCTTGATTCTCAGACACTCATCATCAGCCACTGGACATATGCTGTAAAGTAGCCATGTTTTGAAGGTCACACATATTAGCTGAATGTTTCAGGATCATGTTCCAACTCTACAGAACATTGTTCCCCAAAAGACTTCATGGCTGTTCAGATGGTTGCTCTAGAGTCTCTTGGGCTAGTCGTGCAGATGATGATGCACATCGCCCATTTTCAAGCCTTATGCAGTTTGTCTAACTCATCTCATGTTAATTCTGACTTCTGTAATTTTCAGATGGTGGTGACTGCAAACATTTAAGGGGCAGAGAATAGCTAGAATGGATATGGACTTGCATAGAGCTGAATCATCGACTTTTCTGATACAAGTCATCTGACATAAACAACATGCCCTCAGAGACTCCACTGGTTCTCAAGAAGGAAGCTTTCTAATCCTCTCTCCCTCACCCCTGCCCTTCCTCCCTTACATTTTTGTTTTTAACCAAATTTCCCAATCTCCAATCTCTCCTTCAAATTTGCTTCCTCTAGAACACTGATCAATGCACAAATATAGTACTGACTCCCCAGGAATCTCCATCTTCCTGTATCTCCATCCATTGCTCTTTCAAAAGAGTTCAATATAAAAAAAGAAAGTGCACTGACTGCAGCCAAGCCAGCACGTGCGAGGTGGTAAATTAACAGAACTTCCTTTTCCCCTAACAAAAATGTATCAATCATTGGATTTGTTCTCTTTTTGGCTTCCTTGTCTGGAATCCCTGATGGGGCTGTAGATGCAAATTAGAGGGAAGAGTAAAGACAACACAAGCAGTCCTTCTGGAATGCGAGGCCACCTATTCACACAATGCCTTGTGCCCTCTAGATTTGTTGGGGCCTGATCCCAGATATCATGAGTGCCATAAAGTGTAGTATGCTTGTGTTGGCCCAATCTGTTGACTCATTAGATCTAATTATTTTCAACTTGTGATAAGAAACCCTAGTGCTACATTCATCATCTCTTTTATGGTCAGAGGTTATGGTCACTCTCAATGAAAGTAGCCACACAGCAGAAACTGTTTGATCAAGGTGCAGGGGCTTCTTTGCCACAGTCTCAATGGCCTTTCTCTAGAACCTTTAGTTTCTGTGCTACGAATCTGCCTTTGGAAATCTGCCATTTTGGAAAGAAAGGGCCATGACACAAATGTTGCCAGTTTCCCTCAAGGAATAAATGCTGCACTCTACTATGGTCCCCATTGGAGTCCTAGCCTCAAAATGGTTCAGCACTTAGTGGGATCTAGAACATCTTTGATACACTGGGGCTCATATTGGTGAGCCTGTATACATCTTGTAACTGTGCTATCATGTCCACCTCATTCCCACGTATGTCATTCAAGCCTGGGTGGGGGGTGGTGAGTCATGATCCCAGAATCTGGCTGATGTCAGATTCAGCTGTGCGGTGTTTTCTCTTGGATTTTGTGGCCCTCTTCTGTGGTCTATGTGCTCAATTGGGTGTCAACATGCCATAGCAATGGTGTCATACTTACTGCTCGTTTCTGAAGAATGATCTAATTGCTCCTTGTTAGGATCTTATTTTCTTTTGTTTTCCAGTCTTATTTCCCAAGATTTGAACTAGTCATCTAAGCCATTTGTAAGTCATCTATATATTCTGACCACAACTCCTTTATCTTTCCACATAAAATGGACAGTGAGGTGTATTACTCTGCTAAATGGCAAGGTGTTTTAACTCTATTACAAGACAGTCTCTGAATAAGAATAGCATATAGTTGTAAAACATTTTTGGTTTCCATTAAAACATAAAAACTGACCTAACACAAGCCAAAACTATCTTTTTCCCTTTGCTTCAGTCAATTGTTTAATACTCCAGTACAGACATGGCTGTGAAGTGAGAGATGTGTTGGTGCAAGAATAGGGGATGTGGAATAAAATATTTCTGTGTGTCTCACAATGAATTCCTAAGCTTAATTCTATGAGCAGTTTAAGACCACTGTCCTTATTTTCTTCAACTTTTCTAAATAAGTGCTGGGTTTACAGGTGAGAACCATCACACTCAGTACTGTGTTATGATGTACTGATTGCTGCTGGGCATGAGTCTCCATGCCTAGCAATGTTGTATGTGGTTACCAGGGATCAAACTAGGGACCTTGTGCTTGAAAGGCAGGCACCAGAACCTCTGAGCCAAATCCCCAGGGTTCCTATGCACATACGTTTTTAAGTAAGTAAGATATTAGCAAAATGCTTGAGTATATTTTACATAAATTCTGTTAATGTAATGAAAGTCAAGCTTCCCAGTTCTGAGATCTGGAAAACTTGTTGCAGTAGATACTTTTTAGGTACTAATAGGCATTGATAGTGCAGGACACTCTTGCACTGGGATAAAAATAAGTGAAATGTTAGCTGAAAAAAATGTCAATTGGAAATATTTTTCTATTTTTGACATAAGACTACATGTCCTTTTCATATTCTGTTTCCAACATAACCATTCCCATTCTTGTATATTTTATATACTTAAAGATTCAACCAAAGTATTCTTTTTCATGTGAGAATTTATTTGAGCTTCTGGAGTGAGTCTTCAGTTCTGGGCTTCAGTAAATACATTGTTTTTGCCTCTATTATAAATGTTTTTATGACTAGTATGGGACATTTTTATACTCACAAAACTGGGCACTTTTCTTAATGATGGAATAAAATATATTAACTTGATAAATAATGATTCACCTAATATCTTGCCAAGGACCTACATCTCTTTATATTGACTACTAATTTATCTAGTCAAGAATTTTTTGATACCTGGTATAGATTTTGAAAGAATATCAAATTCTGGATTTTCTTGTTATTAAATCTTTAATTTTTTGCTTGTGTAAATTTTAATACTACTGAGTAATTTCTCTGATGCTCATATGATTTTTGTAGGAAGGGAAAGAAAAATTTTGGTAGGAAGACAAAAAATAGAAACAAAGCTTATATATATAGGTGATCAGGAGTGGAAGGGTTTGCAAGGAAAAAGGAAAAAAATGAGAATCAAGATATATCATGTAGGGCCGGGGATTTAGCTCAATGGTTCTGCAAGTGCAAGGGCCCTAGTTTGATCCCCAGTAATCACATACAACAGTGCCGGGTATGGTGGCTCACACCTGTAATCCTAGCACTCAGGAGGCAGAGGCAAGAGGATTGCTGTGAGTTCAAGGCTGAGTTCAGGGCCAGCCTGAACTACAAAAGCAAGACTATATCTCAAAAAAAAAAAAAGATATATCATGTACAGAGCAGATTTTTTAATGTTGAATGTAATCATAATGTATATGTAAAATATACCAATGAACTAAAAAAATAGTGCATGTAATTCACATATGGAAACTTAAGGAGAGCAAAGGAAAGTCTATCATGTAGATCAAACAAGTTTTGGAGATCTTAGTGGAGAAATCAGAGCTATCAAAATGAGTTCTAATCAAAAGCAATGAGATATATCTCAAACAATCTCTTCTTGGAAGCAAATGGACAACATTTAGCAAAATGTTAATTGTCCTTGAGTGTATCTAAGCTGAGCTGTGTAACTTACTATTTTCCTATCATCTGTTGTATTTAGGTTCACAGATTGATGTATAATTTGAATTCAGATCTTGACTCTTCCATGAAATAGTATTTTCACTTATACATGTGTGATTTTTTTTGAGGTTAGAATCAATTTCCATATGGCTGAAAATATATCTGCTATATTTATTGTTTATCGATAATGTTAGTACAGTGAGGATAAAAATAAATGATGGAAGTGACAGATAATGGCAGAAACTTGATCTTTGAAGAAAATCTACTAATTGTGATTTGTGCACGCTTTGTCTATGAAGTAAAGATGACAAACAATGATCAATAACTCAGAAGATCTTAAAGACCACTAGCTATTAGGAAAATGGAAATCAAAAACATAACGAAGTGCAATTTTATCCATTACATTGGCCACTATACCAAAGTATAAAAATAAATGTTGCTAAAGATGTGGGGAATTAGAACCCTTATATACTATCGATGTGATGTAAAATGCTGTGGCCAGTATGACAGATTCTCTAAAATTAGAAAGAGGATTACTGCATGCTCCAGAAATTCTAATTATGGGCACAAGTCCAAAAGTATAAAAAGAATGATCTCAAATACACATTCGTGTATTTCTTTCATAGCAGTGCTATTTACAACTACCAAGAGATAGAGAAGTGGATAAAACAATAAACAAAATACATGTATTCATCCGTAAAAAAGGAAATACTCTAACACTTGGATAAACTTTAAGGACATTACATAAGTGAAATGGGCCAATTAAAGAGATTAAAATATCATGTGATTTCACTCACAGGAGGTATCTTGGGTACTAAAAATCATAGAAACAGTAAAGGAAATGGTTTCCAGGGCTCAGGGAGAGGGAAGCAGGAAGGAGTTTTGTTTAATAAATATAAAATTTTGGTTTTACAGGATGAAGTAGTCCTAGTAATTGGTTATAAAACAATGTGCTTATATTTAACACTAATAAACCATGTACTTAGAAATGATAAATATGATTTTTTATGCATCTTATCATAATAAAAGACTTAAAATATAAATATATTTTTATTTCTTAGTATTTCTTGTGACATTAAATATTCACTGATGTGTGACCATGAAGCACATACATTTTCAATGAAGATATACACCTGACAGCCAGTGACATTGAAAAATCACTGGATTCTGCACAAAACATCTTTCTTTAATTATTCATTGTTTACCCCACAAACATATAAATCTCTTTGAAGTTTCTGATCAGAATGTCTTGGTCAAAATACGACACCAACTAAATAAAAAGGGACTTGTTTTTTTATCAACTGACTGCAAAATTTAAAACTGGAGAAAAAATTTTAAATGTATAAAACATTTCACTGATACTTTTAAAAACATAAAACATCAATTTGCACACTGGAAACCCTTATTTCAGATGCATTCTGTGGGTACTCTTTGATTATAAGTTGAGTTTATGAATAAATGTTTTAGAAGCATAAATTAGGCTGATTTTTTATTATGGATCATTGTACTAGTCAAACCTAAATGATACAGCAATAGAGATAAGAAGTTCAACATTGTTTTGGCTTTAATGAATCAATCACTGACCTCAGCAGGATGCATAAGATGCCTTAAAACAACCTAACAACTATGGGCCAATGCGGGCCAACTTCAAGTTACTATTTACTACTAAGATGAATACAAAGCACTTTTTTTTTTTTTAGAAAAATAATAAAGTGACCATTTAATTTGAATTTCAATGGTTTTTCTGGTTAGATTGCAACATTTACAAACTGAAATATCTTTTGACTAATAAGTTGTGGGCACTGCTCCAAGTTCTTTGTGTCAGAACAGACTTCAGTCCATTGATTATCCCAGTGTTAAAATTATTAGTCCTTTTATGCAGAGTCATAAGCAGCAGTGGACTGCAATTGATAAACTCTACAAGTATACATGGAAACTAGAAAACAAAGTCAGGTGTAAATGATTTGAAATCTCATCCTGTGATAAATGCGACATGACAGTATTTCTTTCTGCATCATAAAATTTTGCTAGTGAAAAATTGTTAAAGCTGTTTTAACACACTTTACTCTATTCTGAGACTTTTCTATATCAATTTCATATAAATTTCTCAAAATCACTCTGATTCCTATTTCATTGTCTCTCTCTTAGATAGGTAAAATGAAAGATATAAATAAAGCCAATCTCCCAAATAGACACAGTTAAAAGGTGGTTGAGCTGGAATTAAAAATCAGAATTCACACTTGTAACTTAAATATGTCTCAATTTTCTTGTATAAATCACCTAAGATAATTTTAGAATTCACACAGAAAAAATAACTCTTGTAGTATTCAACTCCTAGTTTCTACCATCACATATGAAAATCCTGGAGGTCATTCTCTTCCACTCTTATGATAAGGAAACAAACAAACAAACAACTTTTCTTAGATCTATGAAAATGGAGGTAACTAAACAAGCTACCATCTTGAAAAATCATACAGACAGACAAATCCAGAGAATACAAACTTTTGTCCTGAAGATGTAGTCTCTGGAGCAGGGAATTTGAAGGATTCCTACCTTGTCGCTATGCCTAGTTGCTGGGCAGCAAGCATGGGCTGGCATAAAACTGGACTGCTCCTGAGAACTGATCCAAGGAAGCACTTCATAAACACTTTAACACACTTTCCTTCCAGAGGCCTTGCAAAGCTTCCATGTAGAATTTAGAGAAAAATCTGACAGAAGGATGGAAAATGTAATCACTTAAAATATCCCAAGAAGAAATATAAAACTGTAAACATTATCTAAAGCACTCCCTAAAACAAAAACCTATCCAGAGAGAAAAAACACTTTATTAGAGATTTACATGATTCAGGAAAATAGAAATTGGCTAAATTCAGTTTCCCAAGCCTTAGATTTTTCCAGAAATGAGATTAAATGAAAAAAAAAAAGCCATAGAATGCTTGTGAAGATCATGTCCCTGGAGCACAGTCCCATTAAAAGACAGAGATCTGACAGTATGGTTATTGAAAGCATCATTTGTCCCACATTTTACTGCCACTGAGCTCCTGTATCAGGGCAAATTCCAGTTCAGGGAGCCACAAACTCAGGCTGTACTTAAGAAGGGGATTTCACAGAAACATAATGACAGCAGGGAGACAAATCAAGGACAGGAAAGGAGGTGGAAAACCCCTGACAGACACCCACAGCTGCAGAGAGACCTGAACACAGCCCCGCTCTCAGTCAGATAAACAGAAAACTTCACAGTCAAGCTCCCCATATCTCAGCACACTAGGCATGATTTACAACAGAAAACTACAAGACTCTCCAAAAGGCAGGAAAAAGTAAGACGATGAGACAAAGGACACAACAGAACCAGACACAGATTACATCAGAGAATTGAGTATTATCAAACTAGAAATTTCAAATAATTCTAATGAATATATTTTGGGATCTAGTGGAAAAATGCACAACATGCAGGAATTGGTAGGCTGTGGAAACAGCGAGGCCACATCTCCAAAAGAATCAGAAAGAAATGCTGGAGATTATAGCCACTGAAATGGAAATGATAGGTCTTTGATATAATCTTCAATAAGCTGCCAAGAGCTGATACATCAACAGAACCTCTCCAAGTGAAATTATGAAGAGAAAAAAAGAACTAAAAATGGAACAGAATATCCAAGATCTTTGGGGCATTTATAAGAGCTATAAATACATGTAACAAGAGGAAAACACCAAGAACATTCATTAACATAGCAGATAGTATTATCTATGACTATAATATTTGTACTCTATATGGTACACTGTAGTGTTATATGAAAGTGAGCTTCGGGTGTGGAGAGTCTTATCACACAGATGACATGGTTGTTTACACAGAAAGTCCCAAACTCCTTCCACCCAAGCAATCACTATACAGGATATGTCATTACACCCACATTGAAGAATGGAGGGTGGCTGTGAATGAATCAACTGTTTCCTTGTATAGCAACAATGTGAAATTAGAAGTAAGTATCTTAAATGCAATTGCATTTATATTAGCACCAAAACAGAGCAGTCACACATGCGTACACATGGGTATGTGTGAATACACACATAGTTACCTTTAAAGACTAGCAGAAATCTATCAAAGTCTGGTGAAAGAAATCAGGCAACATTTAAATAGATGGAAAGATATTCCTTAGTAACAAATAGGTACTAAATACAAACCTAAATGGTAAAATTTATAGATGATTATGGAGAAAAATATCCAAGTGACTTTGTTAGGCAACTGGTTTTCAGGAACAAAATGATTCATAAAAGTATGTGGAAAAGGGTAAAATCTTATGTTTACTAATTATTTATTTTGGTAAAGTGAAACAGGAAATGATTTTGTCTAATATTCCTATGTCTCAAGATTTATAATTTTTATGATTTAGCTTGATATCTAATTTCCTGCCAGTTACAGCAACATGTATTTCATTTATTGTGAATAAAAATCAGCCACATTGAACTCTAATCAATAAACTTTTCATATATTTTGAATGCTCTCTTTGATTTACATTACATGAAATACAAAGAATAAAATTTTTAAATAGTTTAGTCCTATAAGTTTTCACTACAGTTTATGGAAAAAACTATCCACTCCATTTTATTTCAAACTTGAAGCTCAGTATTTACACACACAAAAAAATTTGCCTGGGGCATTCTAATACTCCGCACATATTTTTAACCATGGGGAGATCAAGAACTCAACAACTCTCTCTTTGTCAGCTGACTTTATCTTACACACTGCTTAGTAACTTCCACTTTCCTTTACAAATATTTTTTCAGTATTGAATGGAACTGTGTAACTGAACATGCATTATTTATGGAATAATTAATAATCCACACGTGCTCCACCCACTGTTCTGGTAGCAATTCACCGAGCCCCACAGTGATGAAAACTTATTACAAAATGCAGAGAAACTGGTTTTAAAATTGAGCAAGTCTAATAAAAATTCACATTGATTAAATGTAAAAATGAAAATCATATTAGCAAAGAACTAAACTTTGGTCTTTAAACTGTGCATCAAGATTGAAAAATTAGAAAGACATGAATAAAGAGGAGGCCACAGAAAAGAATAACATTAGTGAGATTTCCTCCCTTTAGAAATCTTGCTTTAAAAATATTTAACTAAGATCATGATGCACTTAGACAATGCATAAATACATGCATTTCCTTAAAGTCTCAAATATTGTGTATGTTTTGTTTGAGAGATTATCTCTCTCCATACACACACACACACACACACATATATGTATATATATATACACAGTCAGCAGTCGGATAGCTTATATACTAAATAAAGGTTTAGACAGATGGTTTAAAGAACTACATACCCTTATAACTGTTTTTTTCCATATTCAGTAGTCTTACTTTATAAATGAAATTTTCTTCCTAATCATTCTATTGTTCACTTTCTAGTTTCAGTGGTCTGTTCTAGAAGTTCCATTTTCAGTGAAATTGCTAAGTGCTATGGCTGATTGACTCAGAACTTCACTGCTTTCAGAAAATGTGCTTCTAATTACGTTTCGTACTAAGAGTTCAGTCTTTGTGTAAGAAAGGCAGTGATATGTCTTCTGTGATGCAAAGCCTTGAAGTATTTATTGAGCATTCTTGAGAGAAAGGGAAGAGTTTAATGCAAAAATACCTCAATATTGGTAAATACCTTCTTCAGCTGTAAACATTTCTGTGGAGACAATTCTCACTATTGGAATTAAAAATGACCGGGTGCATCACAAATTCTTTGGATCATGATATTCACATGTGTAGTATTTCTACTACATAGCCATTTAGTGAACTAGGTAGCCAGTACAAGAGATTGAAATTGTCTTGTGTGATTAAGTTTCAAAAGTTTCCAGAGAACTTGATCACTTTTGTACTTTGGATATCAGACAAAAGAATAGAGGAAATTAATAGCTGTTTAAAAGTGCTATAGATTGAGTAAATATAGAGCCAAAGGGAAAAAAAGGACAAAAATTCTAAGTGTGAACTTTGCCTAAGCCTCTGATTCACCTGTGAAGTTCATGATATATTTCAATAAAAGATGAAATTAAATAATTTTTTTCTTGTGAACACCTGTAAGTTAATTGCCTCCTAAAACATTAAAAAGAACAAAGTTAAAATTTTTATAAATGAAGAAAGGATAATTTTACACCACTATAATAGAATCATGTTTAAATATAATCTAAAATCAATCTACATTTGAGGAAGCAAAAATCTTTCACCTAGAGAAAAAAGACAATTCTGAGAATATCCACTTCTTAGAATTAGTAGAGAACATGTTTCTAATTTGGTAAATCAAGACATTTTTCAAAGATTAACCAGGATAAAATAAAGAAAATCATGACTAAAGGACTGAAATAAAACTTAAATGGAAAGATGAGGCCAAAAATTGAAAGAAGGTAAAATGACATGGCCTAGGAACTACCGGGGAATAATCTGAATTAACATTAATTTCATTTTATAAAAAAGATTGCAAGTACTAAAACAGTGAAATAATACCTTAAAAGTAAGTTGAAACTCTATGAATTTGATCACTGGTAAAAGTATTCTTCAAGAATAAAGATCAAACAAAGCATTTTCAGGAAAGAAGAAAATCTAGATTAGGGCCGGGAATTTAGCTCAGTGGTTCTGGCGCCAGTCTTGCAAGCACAAGGACCCGGTAACCACATTCAATCCCTGGTAACCACATACAATACCGGGTGTGGAGACTCACGCCCAGCAGCAACCAGTACCACAGACCACAGTGCCAGGCGTGGTGGCTCATGCCTGTAATCCCAGCACTCGGGAGGCAGAGGCAGGAGGATTGCTGTAATATGAGTTTGAGGCTGAGCTCAGGGCCAGCCTTAACCAAAAAGTGAGACCCTGTCTCAAAAAACCTAAAAAAGAAAAAAAAAAACAAAAACCCTAAAATATTGAAGAAGTAGAAAACAAATAGCAAAAAGAGAGAGAGAGACCTAAATTACAAGTGTGCAAATAATTAAGTTAAACATTAATTGGACTAAGCAGTCCAATTAATAGTCAGTGATTATCAGGAGGAATAAAGAAAAAACACACTCACAAAGTTCACTTGTTATGTACATGAGATTCTCTCTAAGTACAAAAACAGACAAATTGAAAAACAAATCAATGGAGAAAGGTTTGTCATGTTTGTAACAAGCCTAATAAGGCTAATGTGGCTATAGAAACTGAGTTGTTAGAAGAAAAGAATTTCCTTTGGCAAAGAGGGATTGTGTGTTTATGTATGTACATGTGTGTGTGCATGTGTGTGTGTGTGTACATGTGTGTGTGGGTGGCTTGGAACTGAACTTGGGTTCTCATGCTTCCTGGACAGTCACTCTAACCTGAAAGGCACCTCCAACCTAAGGGAAGCTTTATAATTTGTCAGGAATAAACACGCACATACCTACAAGTCAGAAGCTGACAGTGATTTCACAATTAAAATTAGAAATTTTTACATGATTCTTTAGTCTAATGATAGAATGCCTGGCAAAAGATAATCTATAGACAAAGCATTATAATAGGTCTAAAATTATCATAATTGATATTTCTAGAATAGATGAATTTCTTTTTAGCTAGTATGGTGGTGCAAGCCTGTAATCCTATACTCTGGGAGGCTGAGGCAGTATGATTGTGAATTATAGCCCAATGTGGCTAATTCAGTGACTGATCATGACACAGTCTCAAAATATAAATAAGTTAAAAAAGCATAGGTCAGTTTAAAGGACAAGTATTTAACCCCTCATACAGCACACACACACAAATATATGTAATTACATAAGAAATGATATGTTTATCAAGACAAATCATGCACAGAAATATAATTTAAGTCCACAAAACACTGAGATAAGAATGATATTTTAAACTCCATATGGGCATGATTATACACACTGAGATTGGGACCTCAAAGAAAAAAATCTGGTCTTAATGTGTACATTTGTTTGCCATATGAAGATGAATCATGTAACATGTAAAGTGGCACAGGATCCATAAGACACTTGGTGTGCATAGCCAAATCAATCAGTATTGGTGGTCAGTTATATTTTACAATGTGTGATATCCACATAATCTAATTCAGTGTCTATTGTACAGTGGACACATTTGCATTGAAAAATATTACCAGTACTTTAGAGTTTGCAGAAAACACATATTATATATGTGCAAAATTTTACCATGAAAATTTTGGTATCGAAGGCTTAAGATATTATGTCATGAAACAGTGGATGGCTATTTAGGATATTGCTATTTTGTCTTTTCTAGTGGAAGGGATTAAATGATTTTGTGTTTTAGAGTTCCTTTATTTCTTAGGTGTTGATGTGTTAAGAGCTACTATTTCACAAAATAATAACAATAATAGGGCTCCCTCATACTGACTAATTGTGTAAGAGAGTATTGGAGATTTAAGCAAAATATTATTCGTTAACATTTATGTTTAACTGAGGTCAGGAAAATATAATTGCAAGTGGCACAAAACCCCACGAAATCTAAATCCTACCAGCTATATTGAGAAAAGGAGTAAATAACAGCCAGACCTCATTTCTGGCAATGTATCTGTTATGGTCAGGTCAAAGATAGAATTTTTGTCAACTTGATTAATTTTGTTATATTTTCAATTCATTTCATTATTTTTTTTCTGGTGAATGTAAGAACCATTCCATGAAGATTGCAACCTTGAAAGCAATCAAGCAGATTAAGTCAGAAATTACCTTTTTTGCTTCATCCTTTCAAACCTAACATTTCATTTCTTTAACGTTTATTTCCTCAGGTAACGTGTATATAATTTTGAAAATTTTCTTTATAGGTATTATTTTCATATAATGGTATTTATGTATAATAATTATTTATGCACTTAAGGCATTAAACTTAAAATGCAACAGACTAATTGGAGTGAGAATGAAGTGGACTTTATGCTTCATTTCATATTCGGTTTACTTTATGTGTGCACCCCAAGTTACACACGTATTGATCATATCACATTAGTACTGTACACATACACATCAAGGAGTGATTCAAATGCAGATAACATTAGGTAATAATTTTACAGAAGAGAAAACAGATACAAAGAGATTTAAAACTAACTGACTTTCATGGTGTACTGAGAGATCTATCAACAGCAAATGAAGACTAAGTACATCATGAGCACAAATATTTAAATGTGAAAACTTATAGCAGATAATTCCCAAAACAGAATCTACAACAATTTCACATTGTGTTCAGTTATGCTGTTGTTTTAGTTGGAAAGAGTGGGTTATTTGGACATGTACATTTTACTAAATCTAATTACCTTTGGTCTTTTGGATTGTATGATCTTGCCAAGGTATATTAGACCTTATGATATTTTACATTCCACAATATTTTTTCTATGTATACTGAAGAACCACATAATTTGACAATCTGCTGTTTGTTTTTCTCTAGTTTCTTTTCATCATAAACTTGTCCAGGATCTTATTAACCACAGTAAACTTTCTTTGTTTTATAATATAAATCTCTTAATTGCTCATACATTCATAAAACACTTCTGTTGCTATATGAATTTCAAAAGTATATTGCAAAGGTAGAAATATTCAATATAGTCAGACTATTTTTTAAAGCAAAACATAGCCTCATAAGGGAAAACATCATGAGGAATAAAAATTTCTCAGACATTTTAATAGCCGAGTTAGGACAATTTCAATTAACGAGACTGAACACCAGACATACCATAACATCGCTACTCACACTGGCCTGATACTATCTGATCTATCATAGAGAGGGATTCTTTTCTGCTACCTCTTCTGCTGTGTTATCAATAACCAACCATTTTTCCTCCCATTTCCTCTCTGGGCAGTTTTTTGGCCCAGCTCAATTAAAGGACAAATCCATCGCAGTCTGCAGCCCAGGAATTATAATGAAGTCAGCTGTCAAACTCCTCTCTCACAGCTGCCCCTCTGCGGGTAATCTGATGGTCACTTGTCAGCTGCGTCACCCAGTCAAACACAGACAAAGGGCCTCTGATGGCCTGCCTCACTCTAATCAATCTACACAGAGGCAGATGTTGAAATCCCGACGGAAAGAGGTGTAATTTGATTTAGCATTCAGAGCTGCCTTCTC
>PVIR01015163.1:0-38796 GCA_004026965.1 Petromus typicus
CTCCGTGAGGTCATGGACAGCACGCACTCAGTCACTGTCTCTGCCAGAATGTCCTGAGCTGGTACTGACTCAGACACAATTGCCCTCCTTCGAGATGGAATCAACTTATTTTATGGTTCCTGGACTTTGAATTTCATTAGACTGTTATCATGTTCTCTATCTGTTTACTAAACAAAACAAGGAGAAAGCTTACCTCTCTCCATTTTCACCTAGGCCAAATAAAGTGCAAGTGACACACTCTAGGCACAGGAATGTGTCCCTGAGCAAGGTCACTAAGGCTCAGCTGTCGGAGACTCTGAGACAAAAGGCAGGAAAGTTGAGTTCTCGGTGCAGCAGGGTTTGTACAACACACAGCTCGGCCTGTGCAAAGCCCCAAGGACACGGCCGCTGGCGTCCACGCAGGCTCCCGTGGCTCAGCCCCAGCAGCTGCCCAAGTCTTTCTTCCCTAAACTCGTTCCGAGAATGGTAATCCTCTGAAGGTATAACAAAGTGACTTACTGAGGGAGCTTCCAAAAGCTTCCTGAGGCCCGAGATGTGACCTGCTCGGGGTCTGGGTGCTGCTTGTTTAGGCGGAGCCTCCTCAAGTCACCGAGCTACCCGGCTGGACCACAACTTGCTATCTTCTCATCTCGGCTTTGCAGCCGTTCGGACTCCAAGCCTGTACCGCCACGTCCGGCGGACAGGATGGTTTTGTCAGCTGAGTGTGGCTGTCCCTCAGCGTGATTACTGAGGTGCCAGGGTCCTGCCAAGGCAACGAGCCCTCTGTGCACTCAGAGCTTTGGCCGCCTGGAGCCTCCAGCCCTTTACAAGCACTTGAGCATCTGTGCCCGGGGAGAAAGTCCTCAGCACAGGGAGCTCTGGTCCCAGCTGTGTCCTTGACTCTCTCAGAGGAGCCAGTGATTAGCGTCTGCTATAAGTGAAAGCCATCAGCAGCACAGCTGAGATGCCACCATCCTTTACACCACTTAAAAGGTGAAAGTATCAAACTCTGAACCAAGAGGGGACTTTTCCTGGCACCCCCAGAGATGGTGCAGGGAAGAATTAATTTTCAATCTTCTGCCCTGTAGCCTCTGCCTGCTGTATTCCCGTTCAATATCACAGCCCCAGGAGGTAGACATTTTCATCAAAACACGAGAAAGCCATGGCTCTCTCAAAGCCACAGGAGTGCCAGGAATAAGACTGTCACTCGCTGGCGGTCCTCTGGAGCCAACCTGCTCCATCCAAAGAGAGCGGCAGGCAAGCGTGAGGTGACTGGGAAGGGCGGCAGACCCGAGGGAGGCTTGGGGGCACCATTAAAGAATACCGCAGGGGGGCCAGGATGGCGGGGATGAGCCTGAACAGGGCCCGCTCTAGGGGAAGGAGGAGCGCACGACGCAGCCATCTGGTGGTGAGCTCAGGCTCCGACACAAAACTCTCAGAAACGCAAGAGGACAGCTGTCTTTCCAAACCCTCGCCTTGCCCAGCTGCTGTTTCACATCTGCTGGAAACAGGTGTTAACTTCCGTTCACACCCGGGAAGGGACGGAACTTAGGTGTCACACGGAGGGCTCAGGTTCTTCACCCACAGCAACACGCTTCGTCTGAGGCAGCTTTGGTCCCCACAGCTGAAGAACCACTTTTCATAGTTACACCGAGGCTGTAAACACGCCTCATTCATGTTCTACAAACTACAGGCCAGGTGCTGAAGCTGCTATGATGTAAGAACAAATCAGACTCAACTCACCCTCAAAGAACATGCTGTCTCCTCAGGCAAATGACAAAGGCTGCACAAGTTTGGTACTTTCAACAGGTAAACTGAGCCGTCCGGGACAGAGAGGACAGCGCTCCCCACACTTTACCCCACCGAAGCACCTCCTAGGAAACGGTCCCGAGAGAGGCCTTTTGCCCCTCGGCAAGTCTCCATAACTGCAGCATCTACAAGGCAGAAGAGGCTGACCTTCCTGACACTGTCAGCCTTTAAGAGCCCTCACGACTTGACCTAATAAAGATGTCAATCACCTATTATTCTTTCACCTTCCCACTGTGACCCAAGGAAATTTCAAAGCTCAAGTCTATGAAATGTGTAAAGTCGAGACACTGCTGTCAGTTACTGAGAGGCCCCTCTCGTCTGGGAAGAGGACACAGTTAAGAAGATACGCCCCAGTGCGTGCGCCTAAACTTACACCCCAAACTCTCCTGCCTCAGGATGTAGTCACGCTGCGGAGCAGAGCTCCCACAGAAGCCCGACTCGTCCCAAAATAAGCTTGGAACAAGAACAGTCACATCTGAAACAGGAAGGCAATCACGCAGACATTCCTCTCCACATGCCCTCCCGGCGGAGATCCGGGCCTCCGGTCCACACTCAGGAAACGGGGGGCTGTGCTGGGGGCAGACACCTGCTCTCCCCAGCCCAAGAGCAGGGGCAGGCCACAGTGTTCACGACCTCCATCCATGCAGGAAGCCGCGCTTTCTCCACAACACTTCCGTGCAACAGCTTAGGAGGACACGAAGGACAACCGAGGCACAGATCTACCATGCCAGCAAGGTCACTAAGGGCGATACGCACGCAGAGGCCACACAGGAACGCAGAAGAGATCACACGGCTTTTCTTCCTCACTAGTAATTATCACTATGGTGTCTCAGAGTAAACAAAGGAAAATGTCATTTTGGAACTACTGAAACAGTCCTCACTAGGGTAAAGAATTTTAATTAATTACAAGGCCCATTTGAATTTGTCTTAATGATAAAAAGCACTTCTAGCTTTTTAAATGCACAAGTAGCAAAGAACTAGGTTTAAAAGTTATTGGCAAGCAGAATACCTACTTTAATGTGATTCAAGATTCTCACAAAAGTGTCAACTGGCTCCTTGAAAGTGCTACAGCAATGTACAATATACTGTGGGAGCTTTAATCTTCTTAGATGTCTAAATGTTACAGCTGTCACTGCCTACGTGCTCATAACCCCGGAATCTGGGAAGCCTCGTCTACTAAGATCTTACTGTATTTCCCGCCCTAACAAATAACCGTAAGAGAGAAAAAGATAAACAGCTCAAAGACAGCGCTATAGTAGCCTGTGACATCGGGTCCACATTTCACAGCGCCTGCTAAGTACAAGGTGTCGCCACACAGACTAGTACCAGCGGGAGTCCCTGCTGCAGGCAGAAGGGCCCTTCCTCGCAACCTCGGGCCAGAGGAGCAAAGGTGAGCAGAGCTGGCCGGGCGGGGCAGGGCTCCCGCGTCCTGTACCCGCTTCCTGCTCTTTCGCACTCCCACTACTCACCCCCAAACAGCAGGGCAGGGCTGAGAAGGCAGTCCCTCCTGTTCCACAGAACCACCACACTGCCTGGTTACTTACTCAAAAACTCACTGACCACAGTTATCCCTTCACCGTACGACACACAGCTGCTGCCTTTGAGCACTGTGCTTCTGGCTGGAGTTGTTAGCCGTAGCCAGGAGGACACCTCCAAGGTCAATTTTCTTTCCTTCCAGGAGACTGCACTACTTCCAAAGCAGAGGCCCCATCTAGATCTCAACCACTATCATCTCCTCTCACCCCGTCATAGCAGGACTCACCTGTTTTCAAGTCTGCAAAACACGTAACTGAGTTGTGAGAAAAACAACTTTTCAATCTCCAATTTATTATTTTATTTGATTAAATAATAACTAAAGAAAGGAGAGGGAGCAAACCCAAGTTGGGGGAGGGGACAACTGGGCAGAAGACCTGGACTCCGGGTGGGGGTGGGGTGGGGGAGGAGAGCAGCAGTCACACCGCCTGCGGGCGGGGCCAGCGCAGCGAGCCTCGGTCTGCTTCCCTCTGTCTGTCTGTGTCTGTGTGTGTGTCTCTCTCTCTCACACACACATACCTACCCATGAGCAACATGGGAAAAGAGGAGGCATTTCCACTAGGAAACAAAGCCGTATTAGAACAACCATGCAAGGCAGACGTGGGTGCACGACACCATGCCCTCTTCACGTGCCGGGATCGCCCTGACTGTCCATTTCTCCTTCCATAATGCACAGTGTTCCCGTGCAGGTCTTCTGAAAAGTGACAATGTGGAGGAAAACCCCGTTCCAAGCCTTGGACACAGAAACCACACACTGAACAGATCTCTGCCTCTGCGCTGTCAACATCTCTCCATCGGCACCTGGAAACCCGCCGTGACAGAGAAAGTTCTGTAGGTGGATGGACCGGAGGACAGACACACAGTACAAGGCAGAGCTGTAAAAACCCTTCCCTTTAGTAACTTATTTGGCTCAAATGCCCCCGCACAATGAATCAAGAATCTGTACCTGAACCAGAGCTGCCTTCCACTAACAGTGAAACAAATTAATTTTATGAATAAGCACAGAGACCCAGAATAGAGACAGAGGAAGAGGAAGAGAGATAATCAGTGAAAGACACATCAGTCCCAGATGTTAGAGCAACTGGCTTCCTGGTGGATACATCTTTTTCTCTCTTCCCTCCAATTCTGCCCTCTGAGAAGATCCGTTAGAAAGAACTGGACTTTTTAAAGGCACAGAGAAATTTAATAGAGCCAGATCCAACATAGAGATAATTTACCTTTAGCTTTTAATAAACAACAAGTTATAACAAGATCAAAGGCCAATCATTCCAAAATGACAACCGTGTGGGTCAGCTTACTTTCGAAAAACAGTCGAGCTGGCTGTGTGATACAGCTCTGTCTCCCCAGCACTAGGTGACCACAGCACAAAGATGGGGAGCCTGACCCCAGCCCAAGCCATCAGTGGCTCAGCAAGTCCTCATCTCAGAATAAACAATGAAGAGCTGAGGATACAGCTTGGGGTGAAGGTTCTAGGTTCAATTCCCAGTAGCAGAAAAATGCACAGTTACCTGGAAAGACACCTAAATTGGAGTGAGGCAGGTGGGGAACACACTCTGCAGGGGGCAGCATTACAGACGACAGCAGACACCGAAGGCCCTGAGCTTCGCACAGCTCACAACACAGTGAGCACAACCCACAAACGGCAGCTCCGCCAGGCTGGCTGCTCTTGTTACTCTCATACAGAAAAGAGAAAGTACTTTGATCAATAAAATCAGCATCCGGTGTTAAAGAGACTCCCTCCCGAGCAGTGGGCAGGCACCTGGCCCGGGCCCTCCCAAAGCACCAGCAGTACAGAGCAGCGGTCCTACAGGGCTGTGCCCACGCGTAGGAAGGCCGGGCACCCTGCCAGGGAAAGGAAGACCCCCGCAACACAGGCTCTGCACCCTGACCTTCTAGTGATAGCGCAACACGAGAAACATATGCCAGAGAGCAGGAAAGCAGCTTCAAAAAGAGGAACTGTCGAAAGGAACGAGGACTTGTTTCTGCAGCCGTAAGTACAACATGGCCGCTTAGAAACACAAACTTGTAACCCAAACTTGGGGATCTTAATGTGTTAAAACACATTTTAAACAATACACATTCGCACAGTGAAATGATCTGTGTGCACCTGTATGTGTATAAATGCCAGGAGAAACAACAGACTCAGTATAGCTGCAGCTGTTTACAACACATAAATATATCAGGTATTTTCAGACAGTGAAATTACAAGTCAGTTTTATAACATTAAAAAGGGTGTAAAGAACCTATATGTTCTATGTTTTCAACGTTCTAGTAAGGATTCATTGACTTTAAAGTCAGGGAAATAGGTACTGAGACATCTGTGGAGCGTGTGTGTGATGCGGAGGGACAGTGCAGAGATTCTCACTTCAATGAGAACAGGACCACCCTTCCCGGCAGGTGCTAGACCTCAACACCAGGGCCGAAGCACGCACCCGAGGCCGCAGTTCGCACCACACTGGCTCTGCAGGTGTCTCCGGAAGGCCGAGCCGCCCGGTACCGCTCATTTTCCTGCACCAACACCCGCCTCCCCAAAGCTGCTCAAACCTCAAACCACATTTACATGCACGAGCAGTACGTCACCTGGTAGCCTTCTGGTTTCCGTAGCAACCTTATCTTCATCTTCGATCCAGCTCCGGATCATAAAGTCCAGGTGCCCCAAAGCCCCCAAGCTCAACTGGCAGTGAGAGCAGCAGACCCTGGCGGAGGTCGTTTGCTAAGCAAGATCTTCTAATTAATTCATTCACAACAAGCTCAGTCCATACCAGGTTCCTGAGAGCAGAGACTGAAGACAGTCACCGCTGATGTTCCGAGCTGTCTGATTTTCATTTTGCCAACATTAATTTTAGCATCATGTAAACATAATTAATCTTTTTCACTAAGAGGAGGAAAAAGGAAAGCACACGTAAGACTTCAATTTTGCTAATCAGGACCAATGTCTAAATATTTACCTGCTCGTGCCACCTCCAGTCCCCCGAGAAGCCAGGGAGAAGTTGGGGGCCAGGTCTAGAGCTGATTCTAACCGGAAATCTCACACGGAAGAACAATCCTCCAGGGGCGGGAGCAATGCATCTGAACACTATGGACCAAATATTGCTGGGAAACCAACAGAAAATTTTAAAAGGGATAAAGATGCCTAAGTCATCCGCTTCTGAGTCTGTGACTATAAGAGAACTTAACATTTTATGGACCTGTGTCTACCTGTAAGTCACTTTTCTAAGAAAATATCCAGCTAGTCTAACGGGACTCAGTCAGGCACATCACGCTCCATAAATTTCAACCATAAACGTTTACTGGGGGCCTATTTCAAACTTGGCATTGAGGAGTCTTGGTAGCTGACTCAGAGCCCTCTCGGATGGTTAAAAACACATTTCAGGGTACAAAACAAAACCTGGAGGTTCCCAGGTGGCTAGATGGATCTTCCTGGCTGTCACCAACAGTAAGAATCCTCACGAAGAGAAACTGCCTTCCGTGTAAGAATCAAAGTGACCTGGAAAGCAAGCAAGGGCGGCCCAAGCTCAGAACACACCGAACCGGCTGCCCCAACTCTGGACCAGATGAACTCTCGAGGGTCTGTCTGTCACACTGCCCTTCCCACAGCTGACTGTCTTAGGTGAAGCTTAGGACAGTGTTGAATTCTAAGCTCAAATCTCTGACCTAAACTCTGGACCATGAGTTCCCCAAAAGCAAACATGAGCATATCACATTATTCAGTATTTAATCTTTCAGTGAAAATGGCTGCACATCAACCCTCTAAGCGGTGACACCAATGGCCCTGGCTGTTTCCGGCTAGAAAGTTACTGACTCTCTCCTATTCCAAGGAGACAATGCTGTCCTCAGGAGCTGCCAATACAGATAAATTCCCTTTGTCTCTCCTGTATTCTTTCCTTTCCCTCCAATACAAATACGTCTATTTATCAAACAAGCAGTTTAAAATAAAATATGCCTATTGGAAATTTTTTGGGGGTGGTACTGGGATCAAATTCAGGACCTTATATTTGCCAGACAGGTTACTGAGATATTTTAAATTATGTCCAACGTGTGGTGGTCCATGAGCCACCTTGTCCAGGCCCCATCCAGAAAGAAGCTTCAGTGTCCTCTGAGTTTTCTTCCCTTTGTCCCCGTGGGCCACTGCCACAGCTGGCCTCCCAAGCTTCGTCTCTTACTCAACACTGTTGCCATCTGTCTTGTAGAACTACGTATTAAACCATCCAGGAGCTGGAGAACATGTAATAATGAATATAGCTGACAACTAATCAGCATCTTTATAAATAAAATGACCAGATGCCTGGGAATCAGAAAAACATCCCCTAAAAATATTTCTCTGGGTCACAGAGGATAAATCCTGGATCTCTCAAGTATCTCTGGATAAGGCATCTCTTACACATCTGCTGACTAGTAAAGCAATTTTCATGGTTTGATACTGTAGGCCACCTGCAAGTAATCCAAAGGCAACATTCCTCAAAATTTACACTCTTACTGAGAAAATAGGATGTGATAAAAATATGGATATACTATAAATTGATATAAAAATGGGCCTCTCACATGTTTTAAAAGATTAAATGTCTGAGTTTTAAGCCACACAAAAATCTTATGAGGTTCTTGGTACCTTGAAGAAAATTTATATCACCTATTTTTCACTGAATAAATGTTATCTAGCCCACTCGTGTTCATTTTTCTCATGGTGAAAAGTATATGTGCATCACTTCCTGGGGCTGCTTCTCCACAGAAGGCTCCAGGCCTCTGTCCTAAAGCAGATGTGAACTTGTGTTACCCCATGTAGGCCCTGAGCTAGGTACTCCCCCATCTCACCCTTGAATAAAAACACAGGCCACCCACACCTCAAATAGCAGCTAGACCAGCTACAGATGAGGGGATGTCAGTGAAGTCACGTGGGAAGCGGCGGCTGCAGCTGTGCGTGTGTCGTGATTCAAAACACCACCTACGTCCAACACCCGTCAGCCCTGTCCGTGTGCACTCGTGCTATGCGTTACACCGAAGCTACCCCCAGGAGCTTTGACAACACCCAGCCCCCAAGCAAGGATGTCCTGTGAGTTAAGCTACCCTTTTGTGAGCAGCCTGTCATGCTTCCTCAAGTTTCAGAAAATAATAGTAATAATTACAATAGCCACTTCTGTTTGGACTGAACTATAATTCAGAGTAGGCAAATTGCAGCCAGGAGTCCCAATCTGGTCCACTACCTATCTCTGTAAATAAAGTTTTATTCAAACATAGCCATCCACTTACCTTTTTTCGATGCTGCTTTCTTTCCACATCAGAGGACTGCAACAGAGAGGTTATGGCCTTTGAAGCCTCAAGTCTTTAACTCTGTGGTCTCTTACGGAAAATGTTTCCATTAATGGTTCATAGCACTTGCCTTGAAAAGGCAAGTCATTAATAGTAGGAAACGCTCCCCCTGCCCACAGCCCACAGGTGTGGAACGGGGACCAAGGGGTCAGGGGCTCTCTGTGCTTCCTGCCCAGCTTTCCTGACCATTACGTGACCCTACTGAGCCCTCATACCTCTGCCTAGACAAGCAGGGCATCAGTGCCACCTTCCCTCGGCTGCCAGGAGGTCTGAGGAGACAGCATCTGTAAAACGCCCGGCCCCAGGCCTGACACTCTCTCACGTTTCCTTCGAGTGCAGAGACCAGAGCAGCCCTGGCCCCTCGAGGAAGAACCACACAGTGCGGGCACCGCCAGGCTCATCCTCGACACGGAGGGCCCTGCTCTGCGACCTTGCTGGGATCAGACTCAGAGCAGGGCAGAAACACAGGCTCCTGTCCTGTCATGTCGCAGAAGCTGAAGGGTCAGGACTTCTTACTCTGGGGCCGGATAACACTGCAGGTTGAATTCTTTCCATGTGGAATGCAAGGCAGCGTGGTGGACATGGAAAAGACCCAGGGCTCAGCCGCCCGGATCGCATCTGCACACAGTGTGTGCTTTATCTTCTTAACAGCCAGCACCTGGAACAGGCCAGCTAAGCCTCCGAGGCCTGGGAAATCTCACTCCGGCTGCTTTATGCTGCTGGACGCCCACGCACCTCGGGTGTGACTGCAGCCCGACACGGCAGTGACAAGAGCCAGACCTCGGAACACGGAGCCACACAGGGCCCGACACGCGGCTGCCCAGGTGCTCGGTCTCCGCGTCCCACCCCGTCTTCTATTCCACCCACCCTCGGACACTGGCAAACCAAAGCCACACCGCCTCCCACCACCCAGCAGACAGTGACTTTACAGGCACCTATGTCCAGGCAACTGATCCTACAAAACAAATACCACAGAGTAGGCGGCAAAGTCTGGGTTTCACGTTCACAGCCGGGACGGAAAGGAGGTCCGGCCGGGCAGCAAGGTTCAGAGCCATCGCCTGCACACTCCGCGTTCAATCCTGAAGGTACCTGGTTAACAGCTGTGCAAGTCTAAATCCAAATTCCCCTCCTCCATCTGTACCCACCAGCGCAGCACTCTGTGTGTCTCGGTTAGTCCCTCAGTGAGACGGAAATAATTAAAACCGACCTCACAGGGCTGCTGTGAGCCGCATGCTAGGGCTCAGAACAGCACCGGCACAAAGCAACGACTTAAGAAATCTTGGCGTCTGGCTTTGGCTCATCAAATCCAGTCCACCTGACTAACACTCAACTTTTGGTCCATTTTTCCCTTTCTCATTCGCACACTCACTTTACAAACAGAAATAACAACATTTTTAAAATTATGGCCTAGGAAAGGCCGCCTCTGGCATGAAGGCCACAGCCCACCCCACCTGTCTCAAAAGGACGTGTGGCTTTAGCTGCTAACACGCCACAGAGCAGTGACAGCAGGAGCTGGCCACATGAGGTCAGTAACGCACGCTCAGGCACGCCTACTCGGGGAGCAGCCAGCACACGTCTGTGGGGCCGAACGCGGCCCTGTGGGCCCGACTTCGATGGGTCACCCCAGCCAGGGATCCGATCACAGACGGCGCTTCCCTGGAGCTGCGCCCGCCCTCCAGATAAAGGCAGTTCCTCACCGCACACAGCCTGCCCAAGAGAACAATGCCACAGGCTAGGCAGGAAAAGCCGCTGTCTCAGCTCTTTGGCCCGTCACACGGTACCAGCCAACACCCAGCAGGAAAAAACCTCCCTTCTCAAAGAGCTTGTGGTCCCCCACGGGGCCCCTGGGGTCTGCAGGGACAGAGGTGGCTATTTCTTGCCCCTCAGACACTTGAGTCTGTCCATTTTATCCCATAGGTTTTCACTCCCTAGCTCCAAGACTCAACCACTCGCCTCCTCTTCACAGGACTTTTCCAGCCAGTTTTATCTGCCTCTAACCCCCCAGGGGCTCCCTTCTAACCTTCCCTCCTGTCACTCAAAACCACAGACTCTTTAATTATTAAGTGGGACCCAGGGAACACCTCCTTCAAATTCTTAGCTAATAATCTCCTCTATATATTAATAGCATCTAGTAGCAAGACAATAAAAACCACACGAAGCACTTAAAAATGTCTAGGGCCAGAGATTTAGCTCAGCAATGCTATGCCTGCCTCTTCAGCACAAGGTCCTGAGTTTGATCCCTGGTACAAAAAAAAAGAAAGAAAAAAAATCCTAGTGGCCATATTCATGTAAAAACAAACACACAAAAAAATATGAATAGTATAATTCATTGAATCCAATATATACACAGTATTGTCATTTTAATATGAAACCTACATAACATTACAAAGAAGACACTTGGATTAGGTTTCATGTTAAGCCTTTCAAATCCAATGTGTCTTTATCCATTGGCTCCATCTAAACATGCACTGCTCGTATTTTGAATGTTCCATTGTCCTAAATAGTCACCGCTACAGACTGGGAGGGATCTCATACATCATCTATGGGAATTCCCACAGTGGCTTCAAACAATGTACAGGAAAAGTTCCTTCCCGCAGAGACAGCACTTTAGGGTGTCAGATAGCAAAGGCCACAGCTCAAAATACCCGAGTCACAGCATTTCTTGAGCCTGCTGGGTAGGAAGTGACTTGGGAGATTTGATGGCTGAGGACACTGAGACTCAGAAAAGACAAAAATTATTTCAATCACGCAGATGAGCAGGAGCAGAGGGAAATCTAAATCTAGATGTCTAGTCAAGGGTCCCACGAATAGGAGTTTACACACACAACACACCCACAGCTCTCCACTGTTCATCATTATATGTCATTGATGCATAATGAAAAGTAAAACTGTTGGAGAGAACTACAGACTCGGCTTCCTCCAAAGAAGATCCAGTTTTCCGAGACAGAAAATTCAGCAGAGTCTCACCAACTTGGTCTAGTGTGCTCCTTCCCAGCCTCAACCCTCAGAGGAACTGCACCAGAAAATAAAAAGACATGTATAGCCCCTCAACTGGAAGCACAAAATCAGTAAGATGTTTTTACACTCGAGGCCTTGAAGACACATCTACTCCTCTTCCTCTCCAGTGGACACAGCTTCGGGCCACACAGCTCTCCAGAATGGGGAGCAGTCTCTAACAAAGGCCACACCCAGGACAGGCCTAGCGAGTGACCTGAGTCTGCTCCAACGCACTCCAGACCAATGCCCCGAAGCTCTGCCCCTCCGTGTGGGTCCCCTGTCACTCCACAACTCCTTCACAGGGGACCAGGAGCACTGATACTCTGGCTCACCCTGCCTGACTCTGTTCTGAGTTCTACGCCCACTAAGAGTAACTTTCAAAAAGAAATGACTGACGTAAACCCCAAACGTCATCAGTTGCAGCCTATACATCGGGAACCAGCCCATCTGGAAGGCTGGATGGTAACGAAGCTTCTGCTAAAGGGAGGGGAGCAGGGAAGGAATTCAGACAGGAAGCAGGCCACCTGGATTGCACAGCAGCAGGAGGGAGCTTGGTATCCCGAGGTGGAAGGACAGGGGTTACGGACAGAACAGGAAGTTATCAGCATCATTATGCTCATGTCCAATGTGTGGTCCAGTTTGCCATCCTGAAACCAAACAGTCCGCTAATAACTTCCCTTAGGCCATGTCTTCTGTAACTTCTTATTTGTTAGCATTATGCTGCTACATTATCAGGAAAAAAAAGGCCACATGTGCTATCTTATTTAGAGAAAAAGATCTTCATTGCACTTACTTTTCATAAAAATAAGACCAGTCCTTCCTCGTATGTTACACAACATATGTGACTTTCTGCATGGATGCTGGTGAGACTGCTGTCAATAGAGCCAGGAGACCTACATGCCTCTGTCAAGGCCGCTGCCGGTTCCAAATTCAGTGGGTGGACACTCCCCGACTTGCGACCCTCTGTGCTCCTCAGGCAGCGCTGCACGAACAGCAGCTCCACGTTCCAGAGCTCCCTCCAGAGCGCCCTGCGAATGGACCTTCTGCGAATGTCCTTTCCAACCCCACAGAAGGGTAGTGAGCCCATCATCTCCTCCACCCTGCCAGCGGAGACCAGACAGGTGCTGGACCTCACCTGCAGGGGGAGCCCTGGAGCCCACAGAGCCTGGGGACAGTGCCACTAAAACCCTCAGGGTGCGCAGCTCAAGGAGATCCCTAACTTCTTCAAATACTTCACCTTTTCCCACTTGGTTTTTGCTTTAAATAAGCATCATCCGTCAGGAAAGAATTTGTTGTTAGGAGAAGCGTGAGAGAAGCCCAGGTCCCTATCAGTCTCTGCCACTTTCCACAGGGACAAACCTTTCTATAATAGTAGGGCACGCTCTTCACTTCAACTGCCCAAAGGTTCTCTCCTTAAGGATATGGAGAGGTGATAAATCAAGCCCCTGGAATCCTTTAATAAGAACGGGAGCCATGGGTGGAATATAAGCGTTCAAAGATTCATACTGAACACATGACATCCGAAATCGAAGACGTTGGCCCTAACCCGAGTCATTACCACAACTTGGTGCCTTACGAGGGAGGCCACAGTCCACATGGTATTCCATAAAAACGTGTGTAACCTGCCTATGAATAACCGTGATAACCACGTGAGCAGCTCTTCATACTGTCCTTACACTTCTCACCGACCCAGCGAAGCACTTTCTACCTGTCTTAGAAAAGAGTAACTGGAATACTCTGGAGGTGAGCAAAGCACAAAAGCGATGTGGGGACAGACTGTGGTCTCCACTGTGGCCTCAATACAGGTGACAACAATCAGAGTCCATGCAACATGGATTTGCTCTCAAAAGTCCAAGATAAACTGGGGCTGGGGATCTAGCTCAGTGGTTCCGGCACCTGTCTTGCGAGCGCAAGGACCCGGGTTCGATCCCCGGTATCCACATAACAATACTGGGTGTGGAGACTCACCCCAGCAGCAACCAGTACCACATACCACAGTGCCGGGCGTGGTGGCTCACGCCTGTAATCCCAGCACTCGGGAGGCAGAGGCAGGAGGATTGCTGTGATGTGAGTTGGAGGCTGAGCTCAGGGCCAGCCTGAACCACAAAGCAAGACCCTGTCTCAAAAAACCTTAAAAAAAAAAAAAAATCAAAGATGAAGATGAAAGCTTTCTGCCTTCAAAGCACTGACCATTAGTTGCACGGAGAGAAATATGCCAACGACTACTCATAATTCTACCTGGAGAACAATACGTGCGGGGATATTTGCACACGAAAAGCCCTGTGGAACCATCAAATGGAAAGGATACTCAGTGAAGGAGCAGTTTGGAAAGCCCTGGACACGTGAGCAAGAGACGACAGGGGTAGCACCAGGAGGAAACGGGGTGAGAGCACCAGGGAGGGGTCCTCGTGTTCCCGGATGCTGTGTCCAGGCCGGGGCGCAGGGACAAAAGCGAGAAAGGTGTGCGCAAGACAAATGACGAGCTTGAGAAACTCTAGGAGACCGAACTTCAATCTGTAAGCCAAAGAAAATCAAACCTTTGAACTCAGAATGATGTGATCAAGACAGGAAGAAATGTCTTAAGTGTTGACTGATTAAGTCCTCTTTATATATTATCTAATTTTTCATCTTTTTACCTTAAAAATGAGAGATCCATTTTCTAGAGAAGGAAATCTAGACCAGACAGGTTTATAAAGTTATACTAGGTACATGGTGGGGCTAGAATACACACACTGCAAGGACAGGCTCAAAGCCGGGAGACCGGGTTACAGAAGGAAGTTCTTCCGTGAGCTAAGTGACTCTAAATCCATTCGGTGGAGGGAAATACATACACAGAAGTGTTAAGGCATTTGAATAAAAAGTATGAATCATAAAGGAGCAGACTCAAGTCTCTCTGAACTGCTACCAAAAGCACCACGAGCCAAGTTTTTAAAATTAAAATGGAACTGCTCATTTAGCAGACTCCTAACTACACTCACACAGGCACCTCGGGGAGGAAGAGGCATTAAGTGAGGATATGGCCAGCCAAGTCCAGAATGCAAAGGGTCCTACAGGATAAATGACCCAGTTTCTGACCAACAGCTAAGTCTAAGACATGCGTGGTCGGGTGACCCCATCACTGTGTGCACATCACAGGGGACACGGATGTGAACTGAGCCGGCCACGGCGTCACCAGGCAACGCCATCTTTAAGGATCACCGTGACCAAGATGTTAGATGGCAATGACCAGAAGCGGCATCTGAAAGAGGAGGAGAACTTTAAGGATTTAGAAGAAATTTAAGGGCACGTCAAACTGCTACAGGGTCTCCCAGAGTGTCTTGTTTTAAACGCTCAATCCCGGCACATGGAGTACCTAGAGGCGGGATCATTACGCAGTGGGGCACGTTGGGAGGAAGTCAGGCGCGTGGGGGGTGTCCCTAAGGGGCAGGTGGACCCTGCCCTCTCTCTGTCTTCCCACCAGCACGAGACCCACAGCAACCGTCAAACTGTGACCCAAACCAGCCCTTCCTCCTTACAGGCTGGTTGACTTCGGGCATTTTGTTAGTGACAGAAAGCTCACTAACACAACAATGCAATGAGAAGATTTTGGATTTTGACCCAAACAAACTGAAATTTCAGTCCACTGGGAAAAAACTGGGTTTAGACTAATGATGCAAACCAATGCTTATTACTTGGGTTAGATGTGACCACAGCACTGCAGTTAGAGGTTGTTTTTTAAGGGTCTAATTTGTTGAGCATAAATATTTATAGGTAAATTAACAGAATGCCAATATTTTGCTTTATAAAAAGGGAAGGAGAACTGTTTGAAAATAACAATAGCAGAAAGTCAGCAGTTTTCAAAGCTGAGTTACAAGTAAGTCCAAGTTCATCACGGTACTGTCCCCTTTTGTTTGTGTTTCCGACTTTCCATAATAAAGTTTAAAAAATGAAGCCACAAAAATGAGAACAAAAATATTTTTTTTCTTCTAACACATGCTGTTCAAGGCTAAGTAAGCAAAAATCAGCGCCGCATTTCTCCACCACAGCGCTGGCCACGTGACAGACGATGCTCTCCTCTGATCTGGAGCAACAGAGGCACGACACGAAGGCTACGCGGGGTTCCGGGGCAGCTCCGAGGCACCGTGCGTCACTGTGGGTGACAGCGGGTGCACCCGGCCCCTCTGAGAGTCCGCATGAACCAGAAAACCCAGACCGGGAGTGGCTACCTCCCTACACTGAGCACGCACAAGACCTGGGCTTGTGTGTTCGCGCAGCAGGCAGGCTGGGCCCACGCGGCAGCCTCACTACTGACCACTGCCCCGTGGGCGTCCGCGCCACCTGCTGGGGTGTGGATGTCTGCGGGCCCCACCTGGATGCCTAAGCTAACCACCCCGAGTGCTGCCACCTGGAGAAGGGACCGTGGGGAGCTGAGTCACAAGAGCTGGGCCCTCGTGAGTGAGATTGACGCCCTAACAGGAGAAGACACCAGGAGGACAATCCCTCCGTCCCAAATGAGGACTTCATACGAGAGCAGTGTCTGCTGGCCGGGAGAGTCCGCAGAGAGACCGAACTGCTCAGGATCTCCAGCTCCAGCTCCCACTTTCCAGGGCTGTGAAATGTTTCCGCTACTTCAGCCCCGTTTATGGTTTTTGCTTATAACAGACTGAACTAAGATATCAGCTCTGTATTATTTCACATGAACGTGAAGAAAGCCTGGCAATTCTGAACTTGGTTATACTTGGCACTAGTGACCTACCACGCAATGAGCAACCCATCTTCCAATAAGCAATTCCTTTGAGAAAATTTAATACTAGTGAAGAACATGAGATATAAGTAGCATCATCAGGGATCAGAGAAGAAACAGGTAATTTACAAGGAAAATGACCTTTCTGTCCTCTTGCAAACAGTTTCCAAGGTAATAATAACTAAATGGTATCCATTACCACCATAATCTAAGAGCTCAGAGTCCGCGAGTGAGAGTTACAGTTTATTAAGTTTTCTTCCATTTCACTCATTTCAGTGACTTGGTCTTGGAAATCGTGTGTTCACGCCCCACACTTCACCCTGTGATACACAAAGAGCCGCCCTGAGTTAAATAAGAGTCCTGATAAAAGAACAAAACACGAAGAGACACATGCAGACACCTGGGAGAGAACCCTCTTTCGGACTCCGTCTACCTCTTCTGTTAAAACCAGACCTTGTGATTCGTTTCCCGTGGAACTTGAACAGTGACAGTGGAGGGACAGCCTGTTCACACACCCCAAGGTGCCACCCAGAGCGGTGGCGAGGGCAGTGGCCATTCCAGCCGGGTGGACCCCAGAACCACACAGCCGTCCTCACACGTGTTCATTCCAATGGGGATTTGCTGTGCTTCCTCCAGCCCCAGCTCCGGCTCAGCCGTGGGGGATGAGCAGCACCCCGCAGCCTGGGCTTAGGAAAACAGCTGCTCCCCAGAAACAGGACCAAGCAGGGCCAGCTTTGTATCCCAGGGACGGAAACGAGGGAGTCGGGGAGGCGGGCGCACTGCAGGGCGAGATTAGAAGGCGCCCTCTGGTACAGAGCGAGATGCGCACCGACCCGGGTGCCCACACGCTCCCCCTCTCCTGCTGAGGTGCTGTCACGGTGGAGGCAGTCCCTCACAAGGCCTCCCCACAGCAGCACAGGCCACCACGTGCGCCCTGATGGAGAAGGAGAGTCACGGGTGACAGGGATGCCTCCCTCACTTGCCTGGGCGCTGCACCTCCTGTCCCTGCCCTACCGAGGCTCTGCCTGCAGAGGGAACGGTGGCAGCGGCAGCGACAGCGCTTCTCCACAGCATGCAGCCACAGGGTGGGAGCTGTCTTCAGTCCCGAACGTGGTACAGCCTCGTGCTGCTTCGTTCCACGGGGAGCCCCTCTTCCTCCACGGCCTGCGAGGCCAAGCTCTATACTCAGGCCTCATCCCCCAGGCCCCCCAACAAAGCAAAAAGGTGAGGGACTGATGCCCCAAGGCAGAGGAGGCACGTGCACGTACTCCCTCACACCTGCGCACACAATCGGGGCCACCCTCGTCCTCTGGGAAGTCAGTGCTGCCCAGGGGCCATCTTCACACTACAGAGACACCCCGGACAGTCAGTGAGTGACCCTGAACCAGGCCCAGGCTGGCAGCAACCTGCGGGAGGGCTGAAGGGACACCGATCCTCACAGACTTTATCTCCAGAACTGTGAGTTCTGTGAGAAAAGGGTTCAGTAAGAAAAACTGACCAACTCGTTCAGGTTTTAAAAATATATCGTCTTTTTCCAGAATGCAGGAGTGATACTGAGAAAGAAGCAGCCTGGGAAAGCGTCGCCCGTAAGACCCGCCACCAGCAGCAACACCAAAATGACCCACCAGCTCATCTCCTCCAGTGGGCAGATGGCGTTTTACAAACAACCCAGGCCCGCGCCGCCCAGTCATCACCACTCCGGACGGACAAAGGGCGAGCTGCATCATCTGTTTTCCGTCCAAGCACTCACTCTTAGGAACAAGCTCAGATTGCCTCCGGGTAACTCAAAGGGACACACGGCTGGACATACATGTGACCATCATGCTTGAAAAGCAGAGGACCAGAGGGCAGGCAGTGGGTCCTGGTGAGGCTGAGCCGACCTGCAGAGAGCCGAGCAGCCAAGGCATCCCGGCAAGAGGGGCCCAGGCCCTGCTCCCTGCAGCGCCTCCCTTCGGTGAAGCTGGGAGTGACCTGAGAAGTCCGCAGCACCGATCCCGGGATTTCCCTCCTACCAAAGCCACCAACACCACACAGCAGTGAGCTGTCCACAGGTGCCCAGCACACGTTCTCAACCTGTCACAATTCATGTGGGCAGCTGCCAGCACCTGGCACTACCCAGAGTCTACCACCCATAAGGCTGGGGTTGCACCTCACGCATCTCACGTCCTCCGTGCCCAGCGATCAGTAAGTGCTCTGGAAATGCCTGGTGAGTGGACAAGCCAAACTCAACCCACAGAAACCGAAGCAGCAATCACCCGATCTGCAGGCTCTGCTCTGGAGCTGGAATGGCGAGAAGAAAGGCAGGGGCTGAGGATCCATCGACGCCCCATCTGCTCACACCATTACGATGCTCAGGGCTCCGCATAGTGGCACTCCAACGGCACCTGAGAAGACCAGAGCCCGAGACCACAGTTCACTAACACCCAGGGTCCCTCCTGTGGGGGCTCGGTGCCCACTGTGTACCCCAGGGCCTGGCACACGTCAGAGGGTTGGGGACATGGCTCAGTGGCGCTGCACCTGCCTGGCAAGTGGCAGGGTCTCCAGTTCAATCCTCGGTACCAAAAAAAATAAATAAATAAATATGCAATAAGAATCGCTGGTGTCACTTGCAGTGGGAGACAGCTAGTGGCCAGGCCTCGGCCTCTGCCACCAGAAAGCTTCTGACCTGACTGACCCCGGCATGCTACAGCGGCACCCGCACCATCGCCTGGAGAGCCCCTTCGAAGTACAGGGGGCCATGTTCTCCCAGATCACCCCAAATCACACATAGCCTCTAAATACAGGACTCTCCTCCGCCTTCTCTTCTTCTCCAAGGGACCCTGTATCCGACCTGAGTACGCGGGAGCCCTTCTGAAAATGGCCGGCATGTGTACAGCGCAATCGATGAGGAGAGGAGTAAGAGCTGGGCGCATTCCTCAAACACACTGAGAATCCGTTGAGAAAGCATGAAGCAGGCCAGCGCAGGGCATCACAGGGGCACGGAGCAGACAGGCACTGTAGAAGGCCAGCTCAAGAGCGGGCACGCCCGCCAATCAGTCACAAGCCACGGCTGAGCCCAGGCCGGCCCCTGGCACAGAATCAGGCAGCCACACGGTGCTTCCAGACAAAGTAAGTAAAACAAAGCCGTACCCAAAGGGGACCTGTCCTAAGGCAGCACAGAGACTGCACACACCTAATGGTGGTGAGAGGTGTAGCGCAGGCAGGCAGCCCCAGAGGAGGGCACTGGGCTGACCAGCAGAGATGGTGCCCGTGGGGCCACCTTCTCGGAGTCCTTGGGGAACCACCCTGGCTCTGCCTGGCTTTTCCCAGGGAGACTTCTGTGGCTTAAAACCGCAGGCTGAAGTGCAACTGGTCATCTCAGGGCAGCCCAGGGAATGGGCTTAATTAGTTCCCGGAGACACAGGCGTGGCCCTCTCCTTCCGGCAAGGCAGGCTCAAGTTAAAGGCTCTTCCACCACAATGCCGGAGCCGGGCTCCCTGAGCAGCTTCCCACTGGCCTGTAATTTGGCTGCACCTGGGGTTCTAGTCTGAACCCCACCATTTAAGGTTACCAAACCTCTCTCTAATCGCTGGGCGTATGGAGATCAGAGTCTAAGGGCGCACAAGATTAGAGGCCACACTCTCAAAGTAGGTCTTCATTTCTGAAATGAAACCAGCCCTGAGGTTTTGAAGGGCACTGAGTGGCCCCTGGGCCATGTTGTAGCTAAAACAGACACATCCACAAAGCCCTGGCTCCAAGGAATCACAGGAGTGAGTGCTCTCACGCATCAGGAGCCCCGTGCAGGCGGAAATCATAGCCGCTCCAGGTCCCTGCGTGACACCGCGATGCCACCGTTGAGCGGCACAGGGCGTTCCCGGGGAGCTGAGGCACCACCGGCGGCCGTCCTGGGGCCCCTCCATCCACCCGCTCTGCGCCTCACCACTTCTGAACAGATTACTCCGCAGGATTCTTGCTCTTAGTGTGACATAAAATATAGGTGCTTCGGTGATAGTTCTTGGTTTGAATTAACAACTCATTTCGTGCCCATTTTATGGACATAGACATTGAGAGGAAGACAGTGACTCTCCCTCAAGCAAGCGCGGCAGGGCACGCTCCGCCGGGGCCCAGCACTACTCATCTGAACACCTCTGTACCTACGCAGCATGAACAAGTGAGCCCGGGGCATCTGAGCCATTTCTCTCTGGGACTCTGGGGTTTTCTTTGCTCATTTCATAATCCGTTCAGTGAATAACTATTTTCCCCTTCATTTATTCAGTGAATACTGCCTTCTTCCCTTTCCCATCTCCACAGACCTCCAATCAGAACATTCCTCACAAATCCACTCAGTCTCACACTGGGCTTCCCTTATTCTGTCTTCAATCCCACCCCTTCCTCCCCTCCCTCCCCTCCCAGGAGCCTCCTGTGATTCCTCCCTTCCCGCCTCCTTTCCTCCAGCTCCGTCAGGCTCATCCTACGAAGCTCATCCTACCTAGCTCCGGATGAACAACACAGGCCCTGGAGAGGGACCACAGAGGCACCGCCCTATCCTACTGGGATGAGCCTTGTGATTTGGGGTATAGCGCTTTATCAATTACTTTGTCTGCAAAACATTAATTCACAGAGCTGTTGAGAATTCTGATATGACAATGGAAGTGATCCTCGGCCTAACACACCATAACAGCTCACTAGACATTAGCCATCATTACCGGCCCCTTAGCAATGTACCCACATGTATCTGTCCACATTCTCCAGGAAACAAGACACTGGATCATGTCGTCTAGCATGGCCTCAAGCTCAAGCACCATGGCTATCTCACAAGAGCTTTAAAAGTGCTGTGGGACGAACACGTGACTGTGTATATCACACATGCGAGATGCTGTGCTCTGGAACACAAGGGCAAGGCAGCCATGCAAAGCATCCACCCGAATACAAATGCGATGAAGATGCTCTGGTAACGTGCTATCCAAACAAGAAGGAAAACGAATTCTGGTAGAGAACTGCACTGAAAAAATACTAATGAACGCACAAGGACCAGGCATACGGAAAGGGCACACGCACAGGCAGAGGCTTCACCCGCAGCTCGTCCTCACAATGGCCCACGGTGGGAGGACGGTGTGGCAGGGACAGGGGTGGTCTCACCCAGTCATCGGGAAGGGACTTGGATTCGGGATCCACGTGGCCTCTGAAACTGGGAAGCTGGGTGAACACATACCTTTGCGCGGAGGGGTCCAGAGCTTTCATGAGGTTCCCAAAGGAGCCGCAGGTCCAAAGAGATGAAGTGCCCCACGTGGCAGAGCACGAGCTGCGCCTCTGCCAAGGGAGGCGACAAGGTTTTTCAGTGAGGAAGTGAGGTAACCGGATCTGAACCACAAGAATGAAACCTATCAGCAGTATGGAGGCTGCCCAGGAGAGAAGGAAGACCAGATTAGGGGCCGACGTGGAGTCCAGACAAGACGAAGAAGGCAGCAGGAGTGTGCCCTATTTAAGAAGCAAAGAAAGGCTCAAATCTGGCTTTGCTAGTTCTGTGAAAAGAACAGAACAAGTGTAAGGAGTAGGGAAAGCAGGGGCCGGAATGCAAGGAGTGACAGAGCCACGGTGACACCAGTGGGAATCTCAGCCAATGAAGCATCAGATCTCAGTGATTTACCTGAAAGGACCCCGAGGAAAAGGCCTCGGTTCATTAAGACATTCCTGTAGGTAGCACCAACCACCACAGCAGACCCCAAGGAAGAGCCTTAAAGTACAGGACAACAAACTCCATGAATCCTGATGCAGTAGAATAACACTGGACATAATATGCTGAAAATCTTAAATTCTAACCTCAGTTCCTTCTAGGGGTGGGGGCGCTGCTGTGTGATGGGAGGGTTCCCATCTGTGAAGAAGGAAAGGTTCAGCGACCGATGGTGGAGATGTTTGCGTAACAGTGAATACACATAATGCCACTCAACTGTGCACTATAAAAATGGCTAACATGGTAAACTTCATATGTAACAACAAGGTTATTGTTCTAGACAAGGAAGCAGACAGAGGCTTAAGTTTCCATAATTAGCAAGGTGACACGGGTCCTAAACACCAAGGTTCGAAGTCTCCAAAGCTTCTCCTCACCGGTGGAAGCAACATGGCAGCAGGACTGGGGAGTGTCGGAGGTTCCACAGGGACAAGCAGCCACTCAAGTTCCCACCAAGCCCTGAGTGCCACTGAGAAAGGCGGGGTTTCTCTGTACTTCTCACCGTGAGCTCCACACGCCTCATCTTCGGAGGGATGCTTTCCTTCTAGCTCACTACTGAATGACGCTGTACCAGGAGGTGTTGCCAGATGTGCTCAGGCCCCAGGACACACAGCCAGGCTTATACCCCTCAGGATTCGCCTTGTCTGTCTCTCGTTTTAAACTGCCCCTTTCTCTCTCATGCCCCCAGTGCATCTGCAAGCACCCCACCAGCTAAAACCTTCAGAGCAGCCATTTTGATTCAGTATGGCAAACAGACTTGCAAGGTCAGCCTCACATACATCCTGATCCTCTGCAGCACACCAGACATGACAGGAGGGCTGGAAATCAGTACCTCTGAATGTGACCAGAAAGCAAGAAAATTTTAAGCTGCCATCTTGAAAGCTCTTACTGCCTGGAAACCTATGAAAACTGGCTGCCCCTCTGAAAGTAGCCCCCATGCTCAGGGGCTGCCCCTCTGAAAGTAGCCCCATGCTCGGAAGCCAGGACCTCGCTCCTAGGCGTGTTCACAGGCTCTCCCCCAGCACAAGCATATTCCACAGAGTTCACTTATCAAGATCTGACTCACTCTGATCCTGTGAAGGGAGAGAAACTCCTCTGGCACTGACAGGCCCTGGGTAATGTGGAACTAGTGCAAACACCTTGGTCTGGATGGACCGTTTCGATGGTCTCTGGCACTGAAGCTCTTTTTGCCAACTGAGTTTGCCCCCAGCGCATTTCCTTTTGTTCTACCTGAAATGTTAGCAAAAAATCAACCTCTTATGAACAGCAGCAGCAGACCACAGCCCCGCGACACCCACACACAACAAAGAGGCAGCCCTTCAGCTCACGACTGCATGGTGCAATTAGGGAAGGCTGCGTCCCACAGCTTCGGACTGTATTTACTCTAGAAACACTTACTCATTTTCTAATTAAGCAAACAATTAGTAGCAAGCACAGCCTGAGAAACTGTGTAGGCGTCGCCCTCTCACTACGTGGAGGTGCAGTGACAAACGATGCTACCCGGACAAATAAAATGCGCTTGGAGCCCAGTGTTTGCACAAATAGAGATGACCACACAGCCTGAGTGCTCCAGAGAGCTCATTCCAAACTCAACACGCACTTTCTTAATGAGACACCTTAAATGGAAAAGCAGCTCATTTAGATAAAAGCCAGACTTGGACTGGGGAGAAGAAAAAGGGCTGGCTAAGGATTTCATCAGGAATACACTCAAGGTAGTTTTATTTGTTTGTTTTATAGGGTATTACAGCACTGCAGAAGGTCCCGGCCAAGAGCAATACAGACCATGAGCTACAATATGTTTTGGTTGGTTTTCACTAGTATTCTGTTTCTTTGTCTTCACATTCCCAGAGATACAAAGCAATGTGACAACCAGCATAGCTCATGGGTTAACATCACCTGGCTCCGTGTGACTCAGCAAGGTTAAAGTGTCCTCTTCAGGGTTTGGAAATGGTAAAGGAAAGAGATCACTGTGACACCAGTGTCTCCCTGTACTACATAAAGGCAGATGGTACCAGCCTCTCACTCCTGCTCTGCTAGTAGGATCCAAATATCTCTGTCTGATGGGTTATTTTTAAATTTACTGACTTAAAATTCACGTTCATTCACTCATTTTCTCAATAAATAGCTATGAGTACCAGTTACTAGGACAGATACACAATGCAAACGTCTGTCCTCATGGAGCTTGTATGTGAAGGGAAAGGAAAGACACAAAAGAGTCATGGAAATCACATGCCACAAAACAGGCTAGGGACCAGGAGGCAATGGAAGGTGTCATGAGGGGACAGTGTCAGGAGAGGCCGGGGACCAGGAGGGAGTGGGAGGTGTCATGGGGCACGGGAGCACATTCGCTGGAGTGCTGGAGAAGGCCCTTCCAAGGTACACGTGAACTGGAGCCGCACAACAGCCTAGGGAAGAGCGTGCCTGCCAGAGGGCACAGCAACGCCTATAACCCTAGATGGAGCGCTATGCGGCCAGCATGCTTACACACAAAAACAAGGGCAAGTGGTGGCAGAGGCACGCAGTCAGGCGGAGGGCCATCCATGCGGGCGTGCGGGCCACGGCTAGGGACTTCAGACTGTCTTCTATCTGCAGGAGTCTCCGAAGTCAACAAGAGCCTCTGGTTTCAATAGAAATGCGTGTATGAGCTCAAAAAACTGACAGCTGTGATCATGTGAGAAACACGACCAAATGACAGAATGTGGGCGCAGGGTGGACGGTGTACATACAGCCCAGCAGGACTAAGACCGTCATCAGGTCCCTTCAGGACTGGCTAAGACCGTCACTAGGCCATCTGACTGGACGTTACTTGGGGGCGGTAGAATCAGAGGTTTCTAAAAAGTTGATACAGCCCATCTTGGAAGTAGTGAGAGGACAATCTTAGACACTAGAGGAAAGATGTACTTGTAGTCCTCCTCTTCCACCACACTTCAAATCACCTCTTTCCAATGCATTGGGACAGGCCCCAGGCGTGCCACAAGGCCTGGTCACCAAAACAAAACCCATAACTACCATGTTACAATAAAAGACACAGGCCCCTTCATCTTCCGTCATAACCAGTTTGAAGGAAGCTATTGTGGCTATAAGCTTCTGGGATGCCTGCCTGCTTTTCCGTTTTCTTCCTCGGCATTCCTGACACCACAGCTCAGCGGCCTACACTGCTCCAGCACCGGCTCTCCACTCGGGCCTCCCTTCCACTCCTGCCGTGGAGATGAGGCCCTAGACTCCTCTCCTCCAGCACGTGGCCTTCAGACCCCGCCGAGCTCTCCTCCAGAATGTGGCCGCTCACTTACTGTCGGGACAGAGAACTCAGCTGGCTTCCTATTTACATGCCAAGATCCCAAGGTGCACCTGGGGCTCTGGGCCACGCAAGCAAGGACCTCCTTCAAGGTCACACAGACCCAAGAGTGGAATGACTGGGCAGCGTACCATGGGCTGGCACTGATCAGGTGGGCCACGCTCTAACATGGCACTGAAACCCGCAGTGACAGCGCAGCAGAGATGAGGGGGGCAAAGCAACACAGAAAGACACAGGCCCTAGAGAAGGCCACACACACCTCACAGGCATGTGCTAGAAGTGCTGCACAGGATGCAAAGCTGGCCAAGGCACACACGTGACACACGCCAAGAGAACCTGACACAGAGCTGTAACAGCAAAATCCCATGCAAAAGTCCCCAGCAAGGATGAAAGGGAGAGGGCTGCTCTGCGCCAGCCCCCGAGCTATTTTAAGCCCTATGACTTCATTCTCCTTCACTCCACGGCAGCACAGATGGGCCTCATCAATTCATGTTACTACAGAAAGAAGGGACCGGATTGGAGGCTGCACATTTCTCCTGCTTGTCCTGAAGCTGGGTGTGTGGTGTGTCAAGCAGAAGAAAGCTCTGTCTCTTCCTTTCCCTCTCTTTTTAAGACTGTGAGTATTTCATAAACAGCACCAAATTTCAGGAAACCAGGCACCAGCTGCAGCCGAAGCGTAGCACCAGGGGACTGCTGATAAGCCCTTAAGCCTTTCCTATTTCACCACTGCCTCCAACTGTGAGGTCCCCTCCTCTCGGACACAGGAAGATGGCGGTGACTACAGGGACAGGCCACGGACTCCACTGGGCAAGGTGGACCAGGACCCCTGAAATGCATGTCCAGGCTGAACTGGCACAGCTGGCAAGACGCAGGGCAAACCAACCAGCCGGCACCTAGAGGAGCCTTGCCCTTCCTGAGGGCCAGGTGAAGCTGGCAGAGGGTACTGCTCCTTCTCTGGTCGGTCCCACCTGCCAGCAAGCTTCCCACGGTAGGAAGGAATGTGAGCCCGGGAGCCACTTCCCAAGCTCCGACCGTAAACAGGTCCCATCCCCGAGCTAGGCTTGTGCTCCCACGCGTGAAGGTGCGCTGGGTTCTCTATCAGGGCCACAGAGCACGGGTGTGGGGCTGATGGCTCGGGCAATGCCAAGTATACCCGCAGACAGTGATGCAGACGCGCGCGTAGGTCTGCGCATGCGTGTGTGTGAACGACTGTTTTTGATTAACTGACCTAACATAAAACAAGCCATTTGAAAGTGAATGTGCCATGATTACCTCTAAATAGCTGCAAAATATTTTTGTGGCTCCCAAATAAATCCCGGTGCCCACTGAGTAGCCGATCCCCTCCCTCCTCTCCTGGCAACCACGGATCAATCTTCTGTCACTACGGGTTTGCCTGTCCCAAACATTTCACATAAATGGATCACAATGAGACCTTTTGTGTCGGAGTTGAAGAGGAATAATGTTTTTGAGGTTCTTTGCAGCCCAAATCAGCAGAGCCCCTTTTCATGGTGGCATGATATTCCATCATCTAGAGACCACAGTGCTTCTCCGAGCCCTCAGGGAGCGGGTGACGGGCGGTTTAGCTCTGCGAGCGGCACTGCCGTGAGTGTCCACACAGCAGGTCGTGACTTTACAGCACCTTTACATTCCCTTCTTTTTCCAGTACAAAAAACTGGACCCAGGCCTTCATACCTCACGCTGCTCAGTCCTGTTTTTTACTTTGAGGCTAAGACTCAGTAAGTCACCAATTTGCTCGGTCTGGGCTCAAACTTGTGGCCCTCTTGCCTTGGTTCCAAAGTGCTGGGCACACCAGCACGTGCCAACGTGCCCAGCTAAGTCTGATTCTAACAAATAGGTAGACTTTCTCTTACAAACATATGAGAGGGGTGCTGCTTCCTCATTAATTTATTATCATCTAATCCCCATTTTCCATAAGAAAAATGGCAAAGAATTTCTAAGACAGAGTCAAACCCATAAAGAACTTGTACAGAGAGGAATGAAAACTTCCTTACAGGGCCAGGGATTCAGCTCAGTGGTTCTGGTGTCTGGCTGGCAAGTGCAAGGTCCCAAGTTCGATCCTTGGTAACCACATACAACAATGCCAGGCGTGGAGATTTAATCAATACCACATACCACAGTGCTGGGCGTGGTGGTTCACGCCTGTCATCCCAGCAATCAGGAGGCAGAGGCAGGAGGATTTCTGTGAGTTCAAGGCTTACCTAGGCTACATAGTGAGCTCAGGTCCAGCCTGAACTACAAAGTGAGATCCTGTCTCAAAAAGAAAAAAAAAAAGGTTCATTACAGGTATCAATGATTTAAATTTTTAAAATCATCCATAATTAAGGGTGTATAACCAAAACTTTCACAACATTGGACATTATTTTAACTTGCACAAAAAATGGCAAGGTCACTAGTGAAGATTTGGTTATTTAAAAAGAAAACACACTACAGGACCATGGAGAAAAATGTAACGTGGGACAGCACAGGAGCAGAACTCTCATCTCTGGCTCGTCTGCTCATGGCTGCCTGAGTCCACCACTGTCCACCCACCACCCAGCTCAGAACCTCTCGTGGACAAAGTCGAGCCCGCAGTCCCCAGGAAGCCTCTGTCTGGACTTGTGTCTGGTCAAGTGAAGAACAATTAACCCCAATCCAAACACCACCGTGGAAACGCTAACACTGTCACTGTGACAGTCATCACTGTTCAACACCAAACACCGCAGGCAAACCTCAACACACTCCGCTGCAAGACGCCTCGATTCCCCCAAATTCCTTTGTCATCTGAGGCTGGACCTCAGGTTCCATGTTAAGTGAGTCCAATCACAACGGGCTCATCAAAAGGGCAAAGTGTGCCGGGCGTGGTGGCTCACGCCGGTCATCCCAGCACTCGGGAGGCAGAGGCAGGAGGATTGCTGTGATGTGAGTTGGAGGCTGAGCTCAGGGCCAGCCTGAACTACAAAGCGAGAGCCTGTCTCAAAAAAAAAAAAAAAAGAAAGAAAAAATATATATCTATCCGCACACCCGACGCTCCTCCACCCGGAAGACACCTGCCCTCTTTACTTCCTCTCCTCCTGACCCCACTGTGACCTGGGAATCTGAAGGCGGCACCGGCTCTGGAACCTCACACCCCTAGCTTGCCCACACCTGCTCCCAGGAAGCTCTAAGAGGCCCCGCGGCGATCAAAGATTTACTTTCCCCATGGAGCTACTCCTAAGAAATTCTACAGCCCAACCAGTGCCACTTTGCGGTCTGCCCCCATCCGAGGCAAGGCTGGCACGCGAAGGTTAAGCCCTGGACCCATACCTGCACTTCAGCCCACATCTGTTCTTTTCATTTAACAAAACATTTTATCTAGTCCTCCTGACGGCTCTAGCGGCCAGGTATAACCGTCCTCGGCAAAAGGTGTCGACGCTGAAAGCCATCGCACACCGCTGTGGCTTCTGGCATTTGAAAATTCACGAGGACCTTGTGTTGTCCCCTGTGCAGACCTGGTTAGGGAAGGGGTCTGAGGAGGTGGCTGACCGGAAGGAGGGAAAGAAGGAGAAAGAGGACACCGATTCCTCAAGATGGATGCGCTATGTGTCACAAACGTACACTAATTTTAAAAGAAGGCTCCTAAGAATTTCTGTGTAGAAGAAGGTTGTAGTCTGATGGTGTCTTTGCCAAATTTAACCCACAAACCCTTAAAATCAGAAAATTTCCCCTAATAAGCAGATTCTGGCTCCTCCAAAGGTGCTACCCAATATGCTGTGGGCCACATTTGATGACTTAAATTAATTCAAATAAAGCAAAATTAGAAGTTCCTTTCCTTGGCCTCACAGGCATGCATTTCAGGTGCTCTGGTGGCTATTTTAGTGGACAGTGCAGCACGGACTTCTCCATCACTGCAGAGCTCTACCTGAGAGTGCTGCCCACCAAAATCCAGGGATCTGGGGACCTGGTGCACATGCCTAAAATCCCCAGACTCCAGAGGCGGAGGCAGAGGTAGCTCACGTTCGCGCCCAGCCTGGGCAGTTCGGTGAGTTAGGAAGACGTCTCTGAGGAAAAACATGCACACGGGGCGGGCGTGCAGCTTCGTGTGCAGGTTCAGTCCCAGCATGGGAGGCTGGAGTCCACATTCCCACAGGCCACACTGGCGAGAGCCTTACTTGCCATGGAAACCAAGGGCCGGCACTTTTCTCTCCCAGTGGTGGTCAGACTCCTCTGCTCATTTCCTCAGAGGACCCTACACACCATCTCCGAAACAGGTCCGGCTACTGCAGGGTAAACAAAACTTTCAGGAGGCCTGACGGAGTCATGGGTTCATGGATTTCAATGGTATTCTCACCCTGACGGGGCTGTGTTCTCCCCCTCACCCTCTCCCTCTCTGCATCTGCCTGGGGTGGGAGACTGTTAGTCAGATTCTACCAACGTGACCCCTGGCATTCAGGCACCAGCCAGTGAGTGCGGACCTGCCCTATCGGCTCCGTGTGCTCTGCAAGGTCACATCCAGTGACGACTCACGAAGGCCTCCATCCCCAGACATGGCCGCTTTCTGTCTGCAGCCACAATCTGCTCGAGCCCTGGCAGAAGAGGGGACAACTGCCTTTGGGTTGTAATGGAGTCCTAATGCGGTGTAGACACTTGCATCATCACTTGCCTTAGGGTCCTCCCTACACAGGCCCAAAGTGAACCTCAGAAAACTCGGAGAGAAGATATGCAACTTACAGGAATCGCAAACCTTCCCACCCATCCACAGACGGTCTATGAAAACAGCCTGGAAAGCTGCTGAAACGCGCCAGGTGAGAATTCATGCAGCGCACTGTACAGGACCCAAATTCCACAGCGCCCTCCCAGGAGCGACTCTCACATACCCAGTAGCTGGGGGTTTAATTAAATTTCCTCAACAACTGCTGAGACATTCTTTAAGCTTGATCTCTGTTACCTCCTCTGGAACTTTTTAATATTAAAATGAGCAAACAAAAACAGTCAGCCAGATTCTCTTCGTCACTGTTTACACATCAACCCTGCAGAACACATGGGGAAGCCACAACTCATCCCGGAGTTTCAGTTTTCAGTGCTTAAAACAGAAAACCCAGAACAGTCCCCAGGATGCGACTTTTTCAGTGGTACTGTCATCACTGGATGAAACCACTACCTGTGTCACACGGGCAGAGCCACTCTGGTCAGGCTCCTGAGCTGATGTACAGGCAGCCCCCGGAGAGGGCTGGCAGGCAGCTGGCAGGGAGAGGGCTGCAGCCACCTGCACAGGGCCTCACCCTCCCCACCCACCCCCACTGCCAACCTGCAAGGCCACTGCCAGACAGCTACGGCCTCTCTGCTGAGCTAAGAGTGAAGGTCTCAGCAGCTAAGTGAGAAGGGCCACCACTCCAAGGCAGGGACAAGGCTGTCTACACACCAGTATCCAGGTCACAGTTCTATCGCATCAATGGTATATGACACACCTGCTGCACTACCGGTACATCATAACACTTCTAACACCTTAATGTTTCTGAGACACACCCAGACCCTGACCACCAACTGACCCCTGGTAGTCAGAAATGTGAAAACCCGTTATGTGTTTCCACTAGCATTCAACAGGGCCGGGTAGCACCTCCACAGGTGTGAAGGGTGGGCACTACCCTGGGCAACATAGGGAAGGTGTGTGGGGCCTCACACCCACACCACAGCCTCTCACTCTGCTACTCTGCATTCTTTACCTGGCTGCATCCCCTCACAGCGGAAGGATGGGCAGAGCCCAGGAACTTGCCTGGCCAGGCAGCAGCTCCCACCCTGCCTGAGCAGATTCACAGTCTGCCCCAGGATACCCGGGCAGTAACTGGCACAGGCCAGAACAGAAATGTCTCCAGCCAGGAGGAAATGCCAACCTCCTGGTGTTGGAAACAAACAGGAGGAATACGGAGCTCTGCTCCCTATGGAGGGCAGGGAACCTGCTACAGTACTGCACGGTCTGAAGCAACACAGCCAACGTGGCGTCCTCCAAAGTCAGAGAAAGGCAAATGAGCTGACAAGTGACCAGTCCTCCACCGAGCACAGTGGGGCAAACAGACCCCACCCCAGGAAAATGCGTCATCCTAACCTATTCCCAGTTACTCCGTACTCACTCCCAGACCTGCTCTGTGCGCCCAACAACCAATGCTGGCTGTTGGCACATGAGCTGCATCTGGCACGTGTGTGTACGCTGGGAAAAGGGAGCTTTCTCAAAGACTAACTTGAGGCTGCCACAGACCAGGCGCTGAACTGCACTTTTCACCCTCGTTTGCAAAGCCTCTCCTCTCTCCTCCATCTCCCTGGATACTGCGGTCATGTCTAGCCCCCGGGGGAACTGATGCACACAGCCACACTACGAGAGAAGTGCAAGCTGGGACTGCACCCGAACTGAAAGGCAGAGTGTTACACACGTCCTTCAGTCTGACCGACAGGGCAGCATCTGAACCAGAATAATTCACTTTCTGCTGATCTTTTTCCACGGAGTAGAGCGGGGGGCTGTCTACGGACGGGCTGTCCCACCCCAGTCTGAAGCAGCCTCCCCAGGGTGGCCTGGGCTGGAATCTTCCCCCCAAGCTTGGGCAGTCACCCTGGGAGGGGAGGCCACAGGGGTGAGGCAGGACAGGCTCAGACTGGCCAGGCTAGGCCAAGGAGGCTGAGTCACGATGCCGGAGGGCAGACACAGGATCAAGTGGCTCCTGGCTAGCAACTTGATGGCCAGTTCAGGACAGACAGCAATTCCTACTATGAAGAAGGGAACATTCTGAGAGGTTGAGGCAGGAGATGACAAGTTCCAGGCCAGCCCAGACAATTCAGTGAGATCTTGTCTCAAAATGAGAAACAGGAAAGGCTGGGATGTAGCTCAGTGGGAAGGCCCTGGGTTCAATCCCTGGTACTACCAAAAAGAAAAAAAAAGTTGTGCTAGACACAAAGTGGGGAGCAAAGTGACCCAGGATACACACTCTCCTTCCCAGCAGACACACAGGCGCAGGGCCAGGCACTGGTGCTGGCCGTGTTCCCACAAGGCCCGTCCCCAGCCACCTCCCGAGCAGAGCAAACCGGAGGCTTGCACTCGGGGTTCACTTCTGTCTTGCCCTTCTCTGAAACAGCGAGCGCTGGCCTCCGCCCTTCCTTCCCCAGCCTCTGTCCCGTCTGGACTGTCCGCTGTTCTCTGCAGCAGTGAACTGAAATATTTTGAGCCCTCTGGATGCGTGTCATGTCCACGTGATTTAAGCCTGATGTGTAACATCACAGCATTTACATTCAAAGTAAACCTCAAAGTTTCTTTATACACAAATGCATTTGCTTAAAAAGGAAGTGGTCCATACTCATATAAAAACTAAATTAAAAAGCAAAAGGGAAACAATAAACCCAAGTTCTCCGTTCAAAGAATTATGAGCAGAAACAATGCCTTTCCAAGCCTGCAGCATGTCATCAAATACGAGCGTGTATGCACAAAGACCGAGGCTGCAAACTCCAAACACCAAAATCTACAGCGCTGCGAAATCTGAAGCTGGGTGCTGACCTGATGCCACAGTGGGAAAGTCTATGCCACAAAAGATTATTTCATGTGCAGAATTATTTAAAATATTATATAAAGCTGCCTTCAGGCTGTGTCTAAGGTTAGATATGCATAAATCTCCCAGTATCATAATATATATTCAATATTCCAAAATCCCCAAGAACCCAAAATCTGAAATGCTTCTGGTCCCCACGCATTTTAGATGCAGGATACTCAACCTGTGTGGGTATGTGCACTCCGTGTCCATGTGTATACACACACACACACACACACACACACACACACACACACACGACCTTGGGCTCTAACCTTAACTACAGATTCCTAAGAATAGACCTTTGGTGCCCTGGAATGGAGCATAACAGGTCCACCTGTGGCCGAGGAAACCCCAGCTAGAGACTGGGGCCTTTCCAACACAACACAACCCATTGCCATAGCCAGGTTTGCTTCTCCAGCAGTGAATCCCAAGGGCCCAGGGAGGGACACTCAGAGGCCATCGGTCCACCGAGGACCCAGGCCCAGCAGCAACAAGTAAAAGACTCAGTGCACTGGAATCCGAGCTCAGGCACCGGCCTGTAGCAGCAGGAACAAAATCCTGGTGTGGCAGGCACCCCAGGCCACAGTGACCCCAGCGGGGTGGGGAGGGGCTCCGCGCAGTGGCAGCTGACATGCTCCTACCACTTCAGCAAACCAAGGTGAGCTCCAGGTCCTCAGAGGAGATGTGACCCAGACCTGGGCATTCTCAGACAGCGATTGCTGGAGCTCAGCCACACACGGAGGCCAAATGCAGTGAGACCAAACCACCACAGTCAAGCAACATCTTTCACTAGTTCCCAGTGACAAATGTTAACTGCTCTGCATTCTGCGGCACTTCCTAATCTTCTTGTATCCGATACCATGTCCATTACACACAACTTCGGCAAGTCCTTGCTGGGCACCAGGATCAGGACACAGCTGAGTTACTGGCATGCGGAGATGCTCAGTCTTGTCATTGTGCAAAAGGAACTCGAACTCACAATTAACGATGTTTCTGTCCAAGCCAGAAGGAAACTCCAGAGGCTCAACTATGATTAAGTAAATTCTACCCAAGTCCACAGCAATACGATTTTATAAAGTGTAGAGCAAAGAGGAGAACAAGAGCTTGTGAGTGGTAAGAATAAAGCATTAACAAGGCAGCGGAGTCTCAGGGCACAGTGAGGTCAGGACACTAACTTCTGAGGAAGCCAACACTTTCACCCCCTCAGGAAGAATGCTTATCACACCCCTGTTTGAAAGTCAGCAGCTCTTTGTTCCCACGTGTGAGACAGCACCAGACAGGGAATGAGGGCTACTGGTGCCGCTCACACAGCACCCGGAAGTGACAAGCAGGCAGGCAGGTAAACCATAAAATTTACTTTCTGCTTAAGAGGACTTTCTATGGAGTGATCAGTGGAAACTCCCTATAAACATGAATGAAACAGTTCAACTAAATCCCCCTAAAGATAATTTTCTGCATTACACAGCCATCACAGAGACCTGGAGAAGAAAGCACTGTTCAAGCAAAGCCTCATTTCACTCACTCAACCAAGTTTGATGTAGCAACTACTACACAAGGGGCTCTGGGTACAAAGACAACTGAACATACAACAGCAGCACCAGAGGCTGGAGGGGGGCGGACAGGAGTAACTGTTTCCCAGCCAGGAGTCTTGTTTTCCAGTCTTTATGGTAAAATGCACATAACAGAGATTTACCGCTTGAACCATTTTAAAGTACTTAATCCCACGGTGCTGAGGACACTCACAGTGTTGTGCAACCACCATCGTGTCCAGAACATTTTCAGCTTCTTGGGTATAGGATGTTTGTGGTGATAAAACAGCTTTGTAACTAAACAAGGCGGCGTCACACAACACAGTGAATGTGTTAAATGTCACTAAATTGTTCACTTTAAAACAGTTCATTTTGTACTATGTCAGTTTCACCTTAATTCACAAAAGAAAGACACAGGCCCAAGGCAGTGCTCGCTGTCACCAAGGGGCCGAGCCCAGGCTGCGCAGGAGCTCCAGGCTACGGGGCACAGGGCGGGCACAGACCAGGGCCTTGATCCTGACAAACAGCCACGTCCGTGTCCAGAGCTGGCAGTGGGCTGCTGTGCCCCTGGCAGGAGGAGAGGGCCTCGGGGTAAACTAGGACGAGGCAGGGCACACAGGGAGGCAGTGCAGGCCACTGCACAGCACACCAGGGCGGCCATTCAAACGCAGAATTCGCCCCAGTTCCCAGCACAGTACCCAAGCCTAAGGTGTCTGCTTATGAGAATTACAAGCAAAATAATCACCTGAAATGATGACAAGCAAAGAAAACCCACTAAGCCTAGGAGCACTGTAAAATGTCGGGTAAGTCTTCAGAGACAAACAGCGAGAACTAGACCCGAAGAGTGGCAGAAGCTGCAGACGAACACAAGCCACGTAGGGCGAGGTGAGTGCAGGGGTCTCCATGCCACCCAACAGACCGCGGTGTGCAGTAGGCAGTGTCCCCGAAGTCATGTGACAGGAGCACAATCTCATGCCACAACTACTCAGAGCTTTCCATTTAGAAAACTCACACCCATGCCTTCCTGCAAGTACCACGGTCACCTTACAAAGCAAGCAGCACAGACTGGACTGTCATCTTCTAGACAACCACCTGCAAGGGCGTCCGCAGGACTGCCCTCCTGGGACACCAGGGGCAGAGGGCAGAGGGGCGCCTGGTGCCAGGCTCCCAGCGCGGGCTCGGCGGGCAGCTCTGCGCCGGTCCGTTCACACCCGCCCCGGGTTTAGCCACTTCACCTTCACCAAACACGCTTCTACACTGGAAAGTGACGTGCTAGTAAAAAAAAGTGCTCGTTTTTAGGAAGACACAGACTTCACAGAGCTTTATACACAAAATGTGGCGGAGCAGTGGTTTCTCAGATAAAATGATCTCTAGACTGTCAAATTTCTAAAAGTGTAACTTGGCTGTAAATAACTTTAAACTTAGCTTACATGAACCAAACTGTCCCCAGTTGCCTCAAAAAAGCACAGCCTCACTTTCATTTACATCCACAATGAAAACATAGTACGATGTCTAGAGTGGTAGTTTTCAACCACAGACAATTCTGTCCCCCTGGGGGACCTTCAGTAATGTCTAGAGACATTTTTTATTTACATCACTGTAGGCGGGCAGAGGCCAGGGACGCTGCCAAGCACACCACAAAGCAAGGGCACGCCCCACAACAAGAAGTGTCCTGCCCAAGGTCAGCGGCGCTGAGGCTGGGACACCTGGCCACCTCCCTGGCTGCTTCTGTGCACCTTCTCTCCACAGTGGGAAGACTAGAGTGGAGGCGTCTGTCAGGAAGACCAGCCACGCTAGGCTCTGGGACTCAGCTGTGTGACTGTGTTATTCTAACCAAGTCACTCAAAGCCAGTACCCTCATTTGCATGTGGGGTTCTCATTGACTTTCTCAACAAGGCAAATGCTCAAAGCCCAGGGTGGGCAGAGGCCCTCACCACCTGGGGCTGGGGAGGTCCTGGACACCCCACTGTTTCCACAGACAACTACTGTGGACAATGAGATTGGAAAAACAAACACCAAAGCAACAGGCACCCACTTAAACAAGGCTGGAGGCAATTCACCGCCCTCGGTCTCACTGATCAGGAGCCCGAATCATGGTCTGCGGTGAGGACCTGGGCTCCAGCCACCATGAGACTGCATAGCTCACCTGCAGCCAGCGCCCAGAAGGGGCACCACCCAGGATTTTAGAGGGTGCGTTTACACGTCTCATTTTTTCCTCCAGCTCTGTACCAGCAACACATCCTGTACTTGGGCTTAAATCATATTATCCAAATGAAGCACTCTTCCCGTAATCAGCATCCGCCTTTACACTAGCACAGATGGCATCGTGGGCATACAGGGCAGATCATGGGCTGACAGCGTGAGCAACCCCGGGCTGTCCCCCAGATCTGGGCGCCTGCGAGCTCCCAAGAGGACGCGGTCAGAAGACAACAGGACAGACAGCACGTGTGGAGCCCAGGTCTTTGTCTGCCACCGGTTCCCTCTGGTAACCCTCGACAGCCAGGGTCACCTCAGGCCTGTCGCTCTCAAAGCAGAGGCAGGTCACAGCAACAGGAGGACAAGACTCCCAATCTCCCCACAACGCTGCTGTATCTAACAGACGTCTGTGGCCATTCTAGGAAACTGAGCATCGCTCTATTTCCACCCCTCACGTCAAAAGAGCGCATGCTAAGACTTTCTGCCTAAGAGAATCAGTATTTTTTCGTCTTCTTTATAATCAGTCAGCTTTTTCCCTTTTATCTGAAAGGCAGGAAGAAGCGGCACTGTACTGAACTGTGAAATGTGCTCAGTGCAGCTCTAGGGGGAAGTACCACCCAGCCGCTAGATATTGGTTTCCATGGTAACCAGGGTCCCTGGGCTCGGGAACACAGCAGGGTATGCTGCAGATTTCCACAGCAGTATCTTTTACTAGAAAGAAGCGCTCCATGGCGACTGTAAACATTTGGAAATCAAAAAAAAAAAAGGTGTGTATGTATCTTTCCCTATAAGGCAATACAGATGAATGGAAGCTTAGTTATTCTCACAGCTAATTAGCTTGTATCGAATATAACAAACAATTAAAATACAAGTAAAAATAGACTACCTCTTTCCAAAGAGCAGAAACATCCTCCACAGAAAAAAGCAGGAGCAAAAGGGAAGCGGGGGGGCTGTTCTGCAAAGTCAGGTGACCAGAGGCCCTGACAGGCACACAAGCAAAATGAAACCAACCGAGAGCACAGAACAGAGGTTTCTCCCAGCCCAACACATTCACCAAGAGACCAGGAAGGAAAGCAGGGGGACAGCATGCCAGGGATCATGCCTGGCACCCCTGACCCGCTACTGACCAGGTGGCCACAGGCCCTGGACCTCATGCTGACAGACTAAGTTTCCCCTGCAAAAATGAAAAGCCTGTGCTGGATCCTTGATGAACTATAAGAATAAAAACAAAGCTATCTGGGGCTGAGGATTTAGCTCAGTGGTTCTGGCGCCTGTCTTGCAAGTGCAAGGTTCTAGTTTCCATCCCTGGTAACCACATGCAACAATACTGGGTGTGGAGACTCATGCCCACCAGCAATCAGTACCACTCACCACAGCGCCGACGTGGTGACTCACGCCTGTAATCCCAGCACTCGGGAGGCAGAGGCAGGAGGATTGCTGTGAGTTCAAGGCTCACCTGGGCTACATAGTTAGCTCAGGGCCAGCCTGAATTACAAAGCGAGACACTGTCTCAAAAAAAAAAAATCTATAAAATAAAAATATCAATAAATGCATGAATCCATTGCCAGTTGTCATTTTTAGCCAGTGTGGCTGGTAAGAATGCTAAACTCACACTGTCTTACTATCGAGTCTGAATTTCAAAGCACACCAAAGAGTGAGAACTTCTAATTACAGAAAATGTAGAAAAAAAATCATGGTAAGATGTTTATGTTCATGGGCCATTTTTAAAAAATTGTTTTATGCTAAGCAGAATGTGGGTGACAATCTATTGAGCTAAGAATTAAAATGGCTCAATGTATGTCAGAGTAGGAAAGCAATCAAAATAATGCCATGCAAAAGCAGACTGCACATTCATAAACCTATTTAACTAGGACAATAATAAAATATCTGTGTGAAGACTTAAGAGCTGGAGAATTTACATGGAAACTACATTTCTGTAATAATGCTACGGTTTTTAGCTGTATCTTGTATTATTATAAAGAGCAATAATTTATACAAAACTTTTCATTTATACTTCATGTAAGACCAAGACTATAAGATATTCATATTAAAACATGCATGTACATATGAATACATATACACAAAATGAGGGCTACCGGGAGCTAAGGAGGCCACAGCAAGCCTGTCCCAAGTGCCAGCTCATCAGAGACCAGTGGTGCCCACAAGCCAGTTATCCC